>VYZW01043793.1:24844-54782 GCA_013401315.1 Balaeniceps rex
TTAGCTTGAATTTGAAAGCAGAATAGTCCCACTGTATCTGAACAAGTACATCCTGACCTTTGGCAGGTATACTTCTGGATCTGGGCTGGCTCTGCCCTGTGCTTTCTGTGGCATTCAGGGTCAGAATAGGCTGAAGCTACACGGGGTGCCTAGGGAATGGTGGTACAGACATGCCCAAAACATTTCTGGACAATTCTCAGGTGCAGTGCCAGGGACTGAAACTGCATTTGAAATACTACCTGTTCTTTAACTTTAGCCATCCAAACTATATACACGTTGTATTTGCAGAGATTGAACATTTGGCCACAGCAAAGATATGTTTAGAAAACATTATGATTTCCAAGACTTGTCCATAGTCTGTATGAGAAAGCTTTTTGGCCAAACGCATGGAAGCAGTGCTCCCCCAACCTTATCCTCAGACTTCATGCAGAGCACAGAGGCTCACAGGGAGTATGTGCTGTTGTACAACCTGTGCTGTCCCTTCCCTGCTCTGCTCTAGCTTTCGGTTTGGCATCTTTGGGTATGTCCTTCAGACACTTGGCTACATTTCATCCTTGGAGATTAGAATAATGACAAATGTTCCTAAATTTTGTTGCTGTCCATTTTATTCCTAATGCTACTGTAAAAGGGTTAGTTTTACACATCTCAGCATATTTGTTGACTCTAAAACAGGAACATAAAACCTCAAAATACAGCCAGTGGTCTGACTGCAGCTGCCAGAGTGATGCAGAGTTAATACTGCCTGTCCTTCCTCAGCTTATCTGCCTGTGCCTGCACAATTGTAGGTGAACTCCTCTTTTTTAAAAACAAAACGTAACAAAACCACTTTGTGTTTTATTTAGATAATTTCTTTCTTAACACTTATATTCCATAAAATGGTCATTATTATTGATATTATTGATGGCTATCCAAAATACATTTTACAAATTCAAAACCTATGGCAAAGTCACTGCTACTTCCATTTGTTCATCTGCTTATGTATTCTCTTTGTAACACTGCTCCGGATTTCTTTCTGTTTTTAATAGTGATTCATAAGCCTTATGAAGGCTGAGACACTTTGTTACAATACTGCTCACATTATCCATGAGAACTACCTCGGACATGAATGGGACTATACATAATAACCAGGACTTCAGTAAGGGTTTCCCCCTCTTGCCGAGTGCCAGCTGACATGATGTCTAAGCATATGTCTATATGGGATTTTGCCAGCAGACGAGAGCGTGCTCTGCCCTCCCTTTGAGCTGGTTGGAGATGCACCGGCTCTGCTCCGGCAGCTGAGTAGCTGCAGTTAGCATGTTGCTAAGCCAGAACTAATAAGCTTGACTGAGAGGCAGGGTTTATTATCTTGGGCTTAGCAGCATATTTAGTGTGGTTATGTAGCTTACACCATAGAGCTTCTCTGTGTCGTACAGTCTCAATGCAGAGGCAGAGCTTGCTTGTGGTCGGTTGTACAGAGCATGGTCAGTATTTGCTTGCATCTCCCTGCAAAAACCTCCTAGTCCATATCCTAATGGTTTTCTAACCCTGCTCCAGAGGAGTGTTTTCAGTCCTCTGCCACACCACCAAGAATTTCCTACCTAATAGGATTGGAGAATATAACTGCAACCGACAGATATATTGTACAATTGCACACTTCTCAGTGTTCAGTCAGAAGTCTTACCTACATACCTCACAGTACTCTTGTTACTTAAATTTTGGTCGTTAAATTGCCACATGTTTAGTACACAACAAAAAAAGACTATTTTTCAGCATTTCTCTCTTGTACAGCAGCCTAATATGATAGACGATGTTGTAGACCAGGTTTTCAGACTTTGAAATGAGACCCTAAATTAAGTTCACAGAGCATCTAAGTCACCATTTATGACAAAATCTGCTGTTTTCACTGGGCACATACTTATCAAAGAAAAGATTTTAATTGCTTTGCTTTAGAAGAATCATGTTTGAGAATGAAGCTAAGGGTTTTTTTGCTTGTAACATGGCTATTTCTATATACATAGCTTACCTTATTTGTCATGTTTGTGTTTTCATTTGTGTTTTCTGGTATTCTTACTGTGTATATTTCTTTGGAAATGTTGACGACTGTATCTTAATTTTGGTCAATGAAGAATTTTTGCTGATAGGATATTTAGTAATATCTTCACTATCTAACGTAAGACTGCTGAGCCTTCATGTTACTCTTTCTGTATATAATTATCATATTAATAGATCTAATTTTGATTTATCTTTTAATTTTTATGAATAGCCAAAAGCTCTGGTTTTTTACAAGTGGAATCAAAACTAGACCTAAATTCTTCACTTTCTCTGTATCTGCTTTATGTCTCGGTAGCAGCACAAAGAAGCAATGAACCTAGTTGTAGATATGCTGAATATTCTTTCTCAGGAGTAGTGTTGGTGTATCCCTGAGGGTTTAAGGGCATAAATGAGGTACTCTGTGCAGCTGGTAGATGTGGAGGAGGGATATCAGGGCCAGGAGGGTATCTCTGGTATTAATGTGTCTGATTTCTTCCAGCACAGTGATCCCTTTTGATCTGCAGCAATTTGTGCAGTACAGAACAGCTTTCAGGGTATCTTTAATTATGCCTGTGGACATTTTGGCCTGGAAAGTGAAATGAGGCTTTAGAGTCACCTTTCACTCCCAGCTGTGCTGATTTGAAACTTCGGACAGCTTGTTACCCGTGTTTCTGCTCTCATGAAAGACACTGAATGTGCAGCATCCTGGGCTTCAGTAGAAGGTGCAGCTGGCTCTCAGTCTTTTCCTCACAGCTCTTAACTGCTGTCAAGATGGAATAGCAACATATCCTATATATACATATACACCTATAACCTCTAATAGCACGTATCTTCGCATCAAATTCAGGACCTGAAAACCTGTCTTTCAGGTTTCATATTGATATGGAATACAGTGAAACTGCTGCGTTAGGAGCACCTTACAAACAGTTTATGCTAAAAACAGAGCCATTATGCTTATATCAGTGCTCTCAGACACATATAGAATAAATTGATTGATGATAAGATGCATCAGCTTTATTAAAGTTTCTCAGAAATGATTTTTTACAATTATGCCACTTCCTAGGGATATTTTTCAGTGTGTTATGAAGATGACATATCCTATTTGTAGTGCATAACGTGAAAAAAATCATTTTAACATGACAACTAGTGTCCTAACATTTGAACTTTCAGATATGATGGTTAATTTTCACAGTCTATAGCAAATACAAAAAGAAGATTAATTCCACTTGAAGCTGCAAAAGGTGATCTCAGCCATGTCATGCTAAGTCCAAGGACCAACAGTTATTTAAGTTCTCAAGACTTTTTAAAATTGAGTGCAGTGCTCACAGGAAGCGCATGAAAACCTTGTGACTGAGATCAGAGGTAAAAGCAGCTATAACAGAGCAGCGTGTAAGCCAGTTCCGCTGAAATTGTAGTCCCATCGCCTCTTGATTGCGGATGATGAGGTTGCATCTGCTTGTCTTTTTTTTTTATTGGAATTGCTTTTTTGTGTACCAGTCTGTGCAAAGCACCGAGACTTTGAAATTCAAAATAAAAGTAATCTTTAAAAAAAAGTAAGTTTTCTAGTTCCTCTTTGTTTCCCTTGGAAAACAAATAGATCTGTCAATTTTTTTTTGTTTCATATCCCATAGTTTACATCAGTAAAACTACTGAAAATTACATTACACTGTGTTTATTAAAGTTGTGCTCCTACACAGTAATACACGTAAGACATCTTATACTGCCTTAAGGATTAAGTTAAGCTCCTTTGTCAAGCCTGTTGGTATGGCAGGACTGTTAATCTTTAACTGTCAGAGTCTGGTTAGATCCTTCTTTAGACTGAGGCCATGTCTAAGTGCAAAGAAATTAAAATGAATCAACTCTCCTAGTATTTACGCCTTCATATTTTTGCACAGAGCAATCAATAAAAAGAGAAGCTGTGTTAGACATACATATTTCTATAAGAAGATTGCATTTCAAGCTCTTATTTAGCAGCATCATAATTTGCTTTATGTTTATGCTTGTGAAATATGAAGACAAAGTTGACAGAAAGTGTTCAAAATATTAAATTCATGAAAATAAGATGTGCAGTGGGTGGCAGCTCATTGAAAGGAGGACAGGGGAAATTTTGTGAACCTACATTTCCTAATTAAAATTCCATAGAGTTGTCTACAGTATGTTCATGTTTTATTACATCAGTAATTACTCTTACATTTTCCTTTCAAATTACAACATTAATTCACAAAAGAAGAAATGTGCTATAGTTGCAGATATTTAGACAAGGCAAGACTTGAAACAGAACTGTATGAAAAGAATGGTGAAGCTGGGAGGCAAAGTTAAATTCACTGTGAAAGATTAAAGCTAATATTTTAGCCCCAACAGGGTATAAAACTGGTAGTAAGGAGCGACATTATTGTGCTGTGGGTAGCAAAGGTTTACATTTCATTGTGGATGTCTGTACCATTTAATTAATGATGTCCTAGCTAAAACTTGCGAAGAGGAATTTTTTAACAGTTATCTGATAATAGCCAACTAGTGCAATTTGTGCAAATATTCATTCAAAGTGGTAACATAATCATTCAATGAAGTGACACAGGTTGTATGTTGAAGCAGTAGGTAAAATATATTACAAAGAAGCTTTTGAGTGTGGTAGATGCCTAAATTGTACTTTTCTAATCAGGCTAGATTTTTTGAAATAATAGGAAAAGAAACCCTGAGCAAGTAACAATTTTCTTTTGCATTTTCCTTCAAATACAGTTTCAAGTGGCTGGTTTTATATTTTACACACACATAACCTTCTCATTTTCTGAAACAAGAGGTTCTTTCCCTCAACTCATTAAATAATAATACTTTGTACTTACATATCACCTTGCTTCTGAGGATCTCCAAGTGCCTTAGAAGCATTAAATGGAGACTCCTGCCTTAAAGTACAGGAGTATTAATTCCTTGTGACATAGGGGGATAGTGAAACAAAAGTGTTCAAACCATAGCTTTGACCTTGAGCGTCCAGTGAGGAATTTCAGGTGGGAGTTTGAAAAGTGCTGAATTGTTGAAAACTGAGGGGACTCAACCTCAGGATAGGTGCAGAAGCAATCACTTGAGATACTTCACTTCCACACGTGGCTTGGAAGTGAAATTTTAGACCTTATTCCATGTAACAGTGAAATCATATACAGTGGATTGGCAGAGTTACGCACCTGAACTGGATTTGAGATACCTA
This sequence comes from Balaeniceps rex, assembly GCA_013401315.1. NCBI lineage: Eukaryota > Metazoa > Chordata > Aves > Pelecaniformes > Balaenicipitidae > Balaeniceps > Balaeniceps rex. Next base: position 30,054 of record VYZW01043793.1, read on the forward strand.
TTTTGCTGTGTAGAGCTGCCCGACAGAAAAATACTTAAGTGCGCTTTCAGTCCAGCTCCTCTGCTTGGACAGGATCATGGTGGAGGATGGTTTAGCCCAGATGAAAGATAACATAAGAGAATGCAATTTGCGGTCTTGAGTTGGGGATCTTACACGGAAATGGTGTGTAAAGCATTTGAGTTCCTGCTCCGGAAGCTGTTAAAGCACATATTTTGAGAAGCACATAAATTGGAGATTACAGCATTACCTTGTAACTTTCCAAAGAGCTTTCTAATCTGTTTTACTGAACTGTGTAACTCCCCCAACTTCATAATATGTGGCAATGTTAGATGTCCTGTGAGGCTGCCAGATTTAGCCCCTGTCAGAGCATAGTCAGACACACAGAAAGAGCAGTCCTGAAGCGCAGATTTAGATGGTGGCTGAACAAGGCTTTTGAAGACCACACTTCTGGGTTTGGCTTCCAGGTTCTGTCAAAGTGTCATCAACTATGTCTGAGACACTGAGATCTCACTCTAAATTAGTACACAGGCACTTAAATAAATGACCTGATTTTCAGAGCATGTTGGGCCACATGCATTTCAGTGACTTATGGCAGGTTAACTCTTTAAGCGTGGTATTTGATGTGCGCAGCGGGGCTGTACAGTATTTTGGGCTCTAATAAACTTTAATGGGGCGTGCAAATACAGGCACTGAACAGCATTAAGTAGGCACCCTTGGGTCCTTAGGGAAACAGTGTATTCATCATACTGGCACCAACTACTTATACAAAGTTCATCAATTTATTATGCCTTAAAAATATTTGGTATATATTCTATATTGTATTATATTGTGCATTTGGTATCTATTATATGACATTATATTAAAAATATATTCTGTTTAAAAATCAAATATGTGAATTTTGGTAGGACATCTCAGATTTCTCTTTGCATATTGAAGTAATCCCATGATATTTTAGTGTAAAGAAAAATAAAATCCTTGCTTGACTGCAGAAGACGACCAACAAATAGGATGATGTAAAACATATTTGAATATAAATGTTGTGCTTGTATAAAGTACCTGACTGATAGTTTTGGAGTATGAAGTCTATCACAATCCTGTGAAACAAGAACAGTTTAGAAAGAGCAAGAAAAATCTTGCCATATATCTGGAAAGATCACCTGCAAGAGCAAAGGTAGAAGTAGTCTTTAGACTGCCAGCTCAGTCTTTAACCTCTCTATGAACGCTGAGCCAGAGTTTCCCTGGACATTGAGTTGTGGCAAAATCACTTGTGGTGTGACTGTATTTGATCTAGTAGATGAAAATGGTAGGTCTCCTGAAATTCTGTAGACTGTAAGGGCATCCACTGTATGCTTAGTGTTTAGATAGCCCTCGGTTTTCTTTGCCTAAAATTTGCAAAGTCTAAATAGCAAGTACAAAAATTATAAATACAAGAATACAAATATAAAAAGTTTCATTATTTTCTGTATAGCAGTAATGAAATATGAGCAACTGGGTACAGAAATACAGGATTTATGGAGTATTGTCTTTGAAGAAAATGAAGGCCCTCTTTCAGGCTTAACATTACACAGCTGAAGTCTAAATGACCTCAGTTTTCTTTGCTTTCTATGGATTAGGTGTAAATATTTTTCTCTTTCAGAGGGTGAAAATAAAGATAAGACAATTCTGTTCTTCTCATTTAAATTAGGAAAGTTGGAGAAGAGAACTGCAAGTAGTGAATCTTGTTATCATGGGTAATAAAACTGCAATAAAAGCTGCACTGCACAGCTTTCAGGGTGAAGGTGTACAAACCAGACCATTCTGGTTAGACACTGAAATACACATATTCCTGCCACAATGTTGTAGCTTAAGCTAGATACATGACTCACAAATGGTGAACTCTGACAAATAATCCATCAAGTGATGTTGAGACTCTGTCAGGGAAGGCAGACTCAAACAATTTTTTTTTTCTTTATTATAATCCATCACTTCTTGTTGTGCATCTCCTAACAGTCTTATATTGGCAGACATTCTTGTAACTTTCTCTCTCTTTGTATTTCTTGGGAGAACAAAAGCATAGCATTGGGTGACTAAGGCCATTCCCACATGCTGCTTTGCAGAGCTAGGAAGAGTCACATGAGGTCAGAAAATGCTACGAATGAAATATTGTTATTCAAAGAGCCCAATCTTGCTTCTGCTAAAACTCTGTGGAATTCTCCCCTGGAAATCAGCGGAAGCAGGATTAGTACCCAGGTCTGCAGCCCAATCAATTGTTATTAGCAGCGGCTGGTAGTGCTGCGGGCGCAGGCCTGCCAGACGTTAAGCATCAGCGGCTGATCACCTCATAGAGCGCCTCTCTTATGTTGGCACATAGACTATTTCCTGGTTCTGCTTTGAAGTGTTGAAATCTATAGATCAATAAAATTTGAAGACAGAAGGGCAAGTAGCATGCAGGGTCAGGCCCTCTCTGTCAGATTCATACAGATTAGGGAAAAGAGTGGAAGGCTTCAGTCTAGGGCTAATAATAGTTAGGTCCCAAGTACTTCCTACACTGAATGTTTCTAAAAATCTTTATATGTGGGTCTCATTGTTAAAGGAGCATAAGAACTTAGAGTACCGCAGAGGAAATTGGAGCCATAGTGTTAATACAGAATTGGGATTGGGGAAATAATTATATTATTTTTAAACATTTTTTAGGATTCTCTGTGTTAAAGGGTGACAGCGATAGAAAGTGGCACTTGTTTTTCTATCAACAGGTCTAGGTTTTAATAAAGTACAGACTTTGGCGGTGCTTATTGTCACATGTTATTCTGATAGTGTCTGTGCAATGACCATTTGTAAGGAATTCCCATTTGAGGGTTGATGTTTCAGTGGTCATCCTCAGATCTGAGGAAATCTGTATGGTTTTATGAGCAGTGCCAGGATTGTACTATTGAGGGACACTGAATCTCTGTCTTTTCATTCTTTAAACTAGCACTGAGCTCAAGTCCCAGTGGTGCCCTGAAAGGGCAGAACTTCCTTTCATAAACCACTGACCTTTCTTCTTGATTATCTTTGTGAACTGGTGCTGTCTTTCAGTTAATAGAACTTTGTAATCGGGGAGCTAAGAGGGATAAAATAGAAGTGACAGTTTTTGCTGCTGTTTAGATGTTAATGTGAGTCCTGAATGCCTTTTAAATATGTTATTCTAAATCTGAGTAAATGGAGAAGAGCACTTGGGTGTATTAAAAAGGCTAGGAAAACAAACAAACAAAAACCCCATTTCTCTGATGAGATTGAAGGATGTGTCACTCAACTTGAAACTGGAGATACAGGTACAGAAAACCTTTATGAATGCAAAAATGCAATGCCTTATTACACTTTAGTATGCTTTTTTGAGAGATTTACTATTTTAAATATAAATCCTGTTTGTAAATACTACTACGCTACAACTGACTTCTGGTTTAGTCCTCTAGTTGAGACTGAAAGAGAAATTCAAACAGCAAAATATTTCTGGAACTGGACTGCATCACTCTTGGCCCCTGGTGAGAGTTAGAGCAGCTCCATGCTGTCTATAAATTTATTCTCTCCTTTTGGTATTATCCTTTGTTATGGTAAACAGAGTTATTCAGTTCTGTACCGTTTGCTACAGCCTATACTAATGGCTAAGGGAAAGGTTGGTGTGAAGCCGTTCTTGGACACTTCACAATGTCTGCCCACTTGAACACTCCTATATAATATTTTAAAAGTATGAAATGGGCTTAGTGTAAAATAGAACCAGGCTAACTAGTCCTAGTTTGAAATCTTTGGATATTAAACCCCCAACATTTCAAGATGAATCTGTCTGTGTCTGGATGTGCCCCAGGTTTCAGAGAGGGTGCCCCCCCCAAGAAAATTAAGGCTCCACATCCTGAGATGTTACAGGCTTTCCCATACGGCATATAGTTGATAACTTTGTAGAAGGCATCAGCAGTATATTTTAGGTGAGGGCTGAAACAGTGGTGGTGAAAGCTCCATGTCTCTTAACCTTTGCTCTAGCTCTCACTTTTAAACACTCAGCTCTCATTCCTACAGAGGCTATTGAGAAACAGTGATGGTATAGAACAAATGCTATCAGCACCCTCATCTGACCTCAAATTCAAGAACCCCAAGGAGTGCATTTTCCTGTGTTAAGCAAATTGTTCAAACATTTCTCTAAACATTCACTGCGGGTGTATTCTTCTAGGAGTGATGTTTTCTACAGGACACCCCTCCCATGAAATGGTGCTTACTTAATGCTTTGTGTTGAAAGCAGCGTTTAAAGAAGGCAAATTGTAATTTGGCTTTAGCGAGTGATTGTTTGGCAGTTCATTTGCTTGCTTAATACAGAAATGAAAATAGTATGACAGTATGTGAGAAATTGTTTATTCAAGGCCGTACAAGAAGTAGACTGCTACAAACAGACCTTGCTGTTGTTCCTGGCAATGGACTAATTGGCTCCGAGGGCAATGCAAACAGGACACAGTTACAGAATAAGGTGTTTATTTATGTTAACATTATTTCTTTAAGCCTTCTTGCAGAGCAGGCTCTGAGGTGCCAGGTGCTTTCGAACGCAGGGCAAGGAGACAGTGCCATTCTATTGATTGTTCTTTTAACGTGATGTACCTAGCATTTGCATAGATCTTCCTAAAGTGCTTTGAGCCCTTAGGGTAAAGAATGGATCAGTGTTGTGACTCTCATTTTGAAGATGAAAAATGAAATTCAAAGTGATAATTTCACTATAAACTAGGCAGCCTATGGGTTCGAAGTGATCCACAGGGTTGTTTCTTAGACTGAAAGGCAGCCTGCATTGTTTGCTTGGGGATTCTCTATTTCTTGGCCAGTGGCTGACCAGGAGGATCCTGACAGCTGATCAAGAGGTACAGCCTGGCTACCTAGAATAAGACTTACTCAGTTCACATCTGTACCCCCACTTGCTGGACCTGCTGCATGTCTGGTGTGGTTGTTTAATGAAAGGCAGCAAATTCTTATTTGTTTAAGGGGGCTGACTTGCAGCCATGAAATGGGATAGAGAGTGAAATTAGACATTTTCATTTCTGTGTTTCTGCATTTGTCCTACAAAGTTGCTTAACTGAAGTGCTAGGTGCTGAATGCAGGTGAAACATCCTCATCCTTGGAAAACTATACAGAGAGCATCACAACCAAATGTCTGTGTTTTGCATGTGATTGTCATGTTCTATTTTTGTGGAAGGATTCAATGGTGTTAATTCTTATTTTACCCCGTGTAGCATATCTAACTGCAAAAGTAGCAGGCATTCTTTGCCACCTTTGCCATTTAGTCCAGTGGTGTATGTGAAATCACTGGTTTTAAAGATATGAGCGAGGGGACATCAGATTCAGTATTTTCTCACTGGTAAAGCTTTTGGAAAGATTCTTCCAGCTTTTGAAAAGATTCTTCCAGCTTTTGAAAAGATTCTTCCAGCTTTTGAAATGGCTCAGTTGTGCCAGTTCAGATTTGCACATGGTTCATCTTCTTATTTGCAGTAAAAGTGAGGATATGGATGGGATATGTAGTGTTGGGATATGGGATGGGATGCAGAAGGGATATGTAATTCACCTGTAGTGAATTTGTGATACATGGTGGATTTGGTTTAAAAAAAGAAAAGGTCTGTGCTTTGAAGCCCAATGATGACAATATAGATCAGCTTTTAGTTGTATCGTAGCTGTGTTTACCTCAGATTATTTCGAGATGCCAGTGCTAAAGTGAAACATAGTGAAACATTTGTTCTGAAGTCAGAGAAACTAGCTCCTTGGTCTTCTTTCAGTAAGGGTTAAATCTGGTATTGGAAGAACACTAGTCTCAAAAATGCCAATTGTACTTTATATATCATCTCAGTGTGACATTTTTTAAAAAAAAGTTCTTCTTCCTGTGTGTTATTTCCTCATCTCATTGCATCTCAGTGCAGTCTGTTGCTGTGCATTCAAATGAAATATACCATTAAGACATATAATACTGAAAGCCTCTGCTCTGAAGTCCAGTGAGACACATTTTCCCTTTTACTAGTAGATAGTGATAATGTAAGTCTCTAATCTCATTACTTTGAAAGAACCACCCCATAGCACTTGGGTGCTTTAAAAAAGCAAGAAATAGAAGAGACATGATTAAGTTTGTAGAAATTGGAAGGAAAATGTTTCTTTTGAGGTAGCAATACACTTACATGTTCAATATTAATGTTCTGGAAGACAATGGAAGAGTCTTTGATTCTGAAGTTAATTTGCCTGTGTCCTGCATGAGAAAACTTAGTATTTGCATTAGTTTGTTTGTGATACAACTACAAAATGGCATGTTGATATTTTTTATTATTTGTAATTTGCCTTTCTGTCAATATTCTTTATGCTGTTTATCTTCCCACCCTCTGTGAGAGGAGTTGGCAACTGCGTTTTTGTTTTTAGCTACAGTGTTTATGATTATTCTCAGGTGTGTGTTGCTACTCTTGGCAACTACAGAATCCATCAGCTCTTCATAGACATATTTAGTAAATAGCATTATTGTTTTATTCAAGCATTTAAATTTGACTGATGAGTTCATCTATATGGTTTTTGCAAAAATCTGTTAAATCCATTTATTTGATATTCTGATATAATTGCCGGTGCTTGTGTTAATGCTGTTTTCCAGAAGATTAAGCATGTGCTATAGAATCTAAATTCCAGTTTTTGAAAGAAAAGTGCTGATGATTTCAGCGTTTGATTTAGATAGAAAATTAAGCTTGATAGGGGACAGACAAGAAGCAAGTGGTAAGAAAATAAATGTCAGATCAACTCTTCATGTATTTGTTATTCACCTGAGCAATTTTACTGTCTGGTTTGTAGGTCCATCCCATGCTTCTGGATGTCACAAGTCTCTTATTCGTTTGTGCTACTCTTAAATGTAAATGTCATCTTAAATTTGTTTCTCAGCCTGTTTTGTTGAAAACATTGAAAAAGGCTAAAAGGTCAATCATATTTATCTTAATCGAAATTATTTTCAGTAATTGTATTTTCACTCCTCATTGATTCTAATGGGACATAATGTATTATATGTGCCCTAAAATCAATATAAAATACAAAGTACTATTTATAGAATTATGAGTTAAAAAAAGAAATGCCCATTATTATTCATGTAATGCTGTATGTGTTTTATCAGCTGCACAGTATAATTTATCAGATACGGTACATTGAATCCCATTGAAATCAATGAGAAATGGATGTGTGACTATTCACCATGCTCATTTATTGTAATGTTTTGGTCATTTAGAGCTTCTAAGGGTTTATTACCAAACGTGTATTTTTGCATGTACTGCAGTTACCCTTAAAACTTACCAGGTAAATTAGCACTCGGAATGATTTGCTGTCGTGGCATTTCTGATAGGTATATCATGTCATGTCTTGTCTTGTCTTTTCTCCCCTTCCTGTCCCTCATTTTGTCCCGTCACCTATATATAGCATACATATGCATTTGGGGAGCGGTGGTGGTGATGATGGGGTTGCACATGTGTATTAATATAAGTTTGATCTACTCAGTTTGAGTCTTGCTGTGGAGAAGAACTCAGTTGTGCTGTAGGTAGTGAAGCAACAATCTTTAGAGGTCCATGGCAGCCAGTGTGAAGACTTACTATATATATGTCATCTAGGGGATTTATGGTAGAAGATGAGCCTTATTAAGAAACAAGAGGAAGGACAATCAGTAATCCTAGGGTTATAGTACCATCACCTTGAATTTAAATCGTTATTGACTGTACACTCCTCTCCAGAAGGACAGATGCTTATTTAACATGTCTATCAGGTTGTAGAGAACTATGTCATTACTTGGAGAGTGGAGAGTTACAGGCTTAAACCTGCTCTTTCTCCTTGCCCTTTTGCAAAGCTTTATCTTGTGAGTCTCTGAAAAAACTGTTGGCCTGTATGTACCTTAGTTATTCACCTCTTTTGATAGGAATGCATATGGCGCCATATTCTGGCCCCTTGTTGCACCTCCTGTGAGATGGTTCTCTAAAATTCAGTGCTTTTCCAAACTATCTACTCAAACGCATCCTTCTGTAGTGCATCCTTTAGTAGCGGTGGTGTCTTCTGGAATGTTAATGACTAGTTCTTCCTTAGGTTATCATGGTTTTCATCCTGAATGTCAGGTAGCCTGATGTGGTGAACACAACATTAGGCATTCCAGGAATGTAGGCAGCGCTTTCATCTTGTACTTGGTTAGAATTTATTAAATAAAAATGTCTTGCATTGGATTCTGATGTCCTGTAGTCAATACCAAATTCATCAGTGACTTCTATGGGGCATCTTAAGAGAGGGTAATAAATACTGAAATATATTCTGTGATAGTTTTCTATTCTTTTTGTTATTAACAAAAAAAAATTCATTCTTTACTTTGCACAGGCAATCTCTTGTCTCAAGGAAGCTAGGACATACATTTCCTTTTGCTTCGTTTCCCAAGAACTTCCAGTTATGTAGAATTGAAAGCCACAGTCCTGCCAGCATATATGCATAAGTTCAGATGTTGAGCTGTTCTAATAGTTACATCAGTATTTTATTTAGTAATGTATGTGACAGATATCAGAGCTTGTACTGCAGACCCGCAGATTTAAAACAAAAGGGATGTAGTAGGAGCTAAAGGGCTGAGTTGCTCTAGCCTGAGCTGTATCTGGTATCTATGGTAGAATGTATTTTCACTGGAGAGCTATATGGGGATGTACATATTATATGTGATCATGTAATACATTATTGTAATTTGCACACTGAAAACTATTTTGTTTCCTGGAATATGAGAAAACCTGAAATATGGAGTAACTTGTGTCATGAATCTTAACGCTCTAGCATAGGGGTTCTTGAATTAGAAACTTGACTTGTTCATATACCATCTACTCACAGCTTTTAAGTGAATTGACTAAACGCAAAGTGCATTGCCTGGCTCCCATCCTGTACATTCATTAGCATAACCTCCGGCTTTTTGAAACCAGAAGATGTTTGAGGTTTTGTAGTTTTCCTTCCCTTTGGAATAAAACTCTATGATCTTTTTCTTTTTTTTCAAGATTTCAGTTTAAGTTCTCAGCTGTTCTGAACACAGTCTAGTATCATTCAGTCTTTTGAATACTTCTACAATATTGGTCAAATGTTTCTTATTGTCTGCATGTGGCTGGAACTAACACAGTTCCCATTCTTTCCTCCGTAAGTTAGGTCTTTCACTTCGGGTGTAAGAAAAGTCCTTTTCAATGTTCTTATGTATTCTCTGCAAGATTTCATTGTTGTTGCACAAGTGTGTCTCTGAAGAGGTGGTGTGCCCTTGTACTAACTTAGTTCTTGATATTTTAACTCTCCATATGGAAGTGCAATACAGGGTCTGTTTTTATCCACGGATTTGAGGAACAGAATATAAACCAAGCACTTTTTAATCAAGAAGTGTAGTTTCATTACCTCTAATAGCTCATTTACCCACTGATGTTTTTGTATTGTAGATGATCAGGATTGAAATTTTCCTCCCTATAGCTGTAGGTTGAAAGTCAGTGCAGCTGGTCAGTCCCTTAAGAAGACCTCTGTGCTTATCATCATGCCGGGGACTGTGGTGCTTGCGGTTCACCATGGAGTTGTCCTGTGCAGGCCTAGTGTGACCCAGCCCCCCTCCCTCAGGCTCTTTCTCTCCCATAAGCACCTCGTACTGTATATCTGGTTGGCTGGTAGGTGGAGTGTGCTTTTGATCACCTTCCTTTCTTAATCAGGTTTTGATGTCAGGAAGAAAGTTGGTGAGTGTTATTTTTTCTGATCCTCTCTGAATACCAATTACCAATTGTGAGATGTGTTTGAAGGACCATGAGCTGCGTTCCCACTTACTGAAGAAATTTTCTTTAAAAATTGTCCCACGTAATTATCCATTATATTTTCTAGTACTCTCTGTGTGACTTTTGACTTTTGCCTACTCCATAAGCGTAGTTTTCTTCTTTCGCATTACAGTGTAATGCTCTTTATGAAATTTCACATTTTCTTGCCTTTAGCCTTTTCTTCTTCATTGCTTTCTACTTTCTACTTCCTGCTTGCTTAGTTAATCCTGTTTCATGTTTTGTTTTACTTCTGCCTTTCAATTTTCCCAGACTTCAGTTGTATCTTCGCGCTAAGTACATCTTGGAGGCTTATGGTACTAATCAGGGCTTACGATGCTTGTTTTGCCCATTACATATTACAAGGATCAATACCTCAGCTTGATTCCACCTCAGACTTCTATGTCTTTAAACAGGAATTAGGTTTGAGCCCCATAACTCTAGGTAATGCTAGACATCATGTCCATAGTCAAACTACTGCAGACAGCTTACCTGTTCAGAAACAGATGGGGATTTGGAGGACCATAGCTCCTCCGTAACCACTGTCAAATGTCCTGATACTCAGAGCTCAAAAAAGTCATGCCTCTTTGGAGTAAATCCAGTCAGGCATCCAGCCTGGAGCTGTGCAGGACTTAGTCGTATTTAATTACGCAGGTCTATCTTTAAATTGTGTTTCTGCAGGTGTATTTCTTTTGTCATAGAAAGCCTTAATCCTAAAAAAGGTGGTTTGAATTTAAGCATTAAATAAATTTATGATTAATTACCTCCCCAAGCTACATTGTAATAAAAGTGAAGTTAAATTTGATGCTAGGCACCCAAATCTTTATATTAGTTACTAAATAATAGTTTTATCCTATATGGTCAGTTACTTGTAGCTGTAAATATTCTTTGTTATTATGTATCAAGTGTTTTTATTGATAGCTTGTTTGTTTGAATACAGTTGTAGATATGTCCTGACAACTGTGAACATTCATTTTTCCTATGTAGGTGATTGCAAGGAGAACTAAACTTGCCTTCTAAAAACCTAATGATATTGAGTGTCAGGAATATTACAGGATATAACAAATGTTATTTTAGCTATTTATTGGATAAATTAATAGCCTGCACCTTTTCACTTTTAATGGGCTTTCATAAATAACCTATGGGAGAGAAGTAATCCTTCTGAGCATCGCAATATGCTGTCCTAAAATGAAGCTGTGGTTTGGTGACTGTGGTTTGTGGAGGAATTAATGATATTGAGTATACAAAATTACTTTAATATGCAGTATATTTCCCTGTGTTTTGAAGATCAAAGAAAGCATAAACATGAAAACAAATAGGATCTATTTACTTATTTCATTCTAAGATAAAAAGGAATCCCAAGTGAAATTAAATTTATTTTAATTACTGATTTAATATAAAATAATTTGCATGGTAAGAGTGTTTATTCGGTTGTTTTTAAGTGAATGGAATGGATCTGAAAGTGTTGCATATAGTTCATATACTTTATGTGTTTACCAGTGAGCCATATTGTAATAGTAATGAGAGGGTAAGTTTGTTTTGCCATTCTCCCCTACTATGCTGTATGTAAAGGGATCCGCCTTAAAGAAAACATACTTTGCTATCAGTATATCTGTCTTCTTTCTTAGGGAGAACCTACCAGAAAATGAAAGCATTTTTAAAAATTATATTACGGGGTTTTTTTCCATTTTAGATATTTCAAAAACAGATTTTCATCTTTTATATTAACATATTTTGACATCTGCAAAACTGTATATTTTTTTAAAACTATGTTGCATTAAAAAATGAAAAATTGCGTTTTAGTAAAACCAAGTAAACCTAATACTGAGGGAAAAACACTTTTCAGGAAGCTTAGGGTTTTTTAAAAAAAAATATTAACAATTTTCAAAACAGAAGTGTTTTGAAAGGTTTTCTGTGAAGAGAATCTGTGTTCAAATTGTGACCATCATCAGTAATTTGCTTTTCTTCTAAAGGAATCAGTTAGTAATGGTTATGATGGGATATTAGTTTGAGAGATGAAGATGTGCCATTAAGAACTTGTGTTTATCCTGCCGAATCATTCATTGCCTTTCACATTGCTGTTATAAGATTGTAAGTTTGACCATTAAATATATAACTGAAATATTTACCTACATCTGTAAATTTTTCAGGCCAGGACTCATCTAGCTCCCTCCAAGCAGTTCTCCTTCCCTCTCAGTTAGTGCCTTCACTGTACAACTTCAGATTCTTAAAAGAAAACAAACCCCCCAAACCCCAAAACTTCCTTCATAGTCTGTAACATTCTGTTATGAACAAACATTGAATGCAGTAATTCAAGTTCCAAGTTCCAACATCAGTGCTGTATGTTATAGCATGTCAGGGGTTCAGTGAATAATCAGGGCAAGTCGCATTTCTCTGTAACTAACATATTTGGTATTTTCAACTCTACCATACTTTCAAACTTTATAAATGTTTAATGACGGCAGCATTTAATTATGCGTTCGAATTCCAAAGACTGTGTTTATCCTGAATTATTTACTAGGATGAAGATTTTATTCAATTTTTTGTTCCGTCTAGAAGATTTTAGGAAAGGGGACTTCAGAATCGGTTTTAATGCCTATTTAATGACTAACTCACTTTGGCTTTCTCTTGCCTCACAGGCCCTTGGGGAGGCATAGAGTTTAGGCAAATAATGCATACTACTGTATTTTAGAAGCATCACTGCATTGGCTATCTGAATACTTAGGGATATCTCATGTATGGGGTAGAGCAGCATGCAAGTGCTATCTCAGATGACGCTGAGAAACTATTCAATGACTGCTGTTGAGGCCCCCTCCTCTCAGCTGCTGTTCAAAGTCCTGCTCCAGAAATGTCCACACGCTTTGGAGAATCTTTATTTCATGATATTGAAAGATACTGGCAGGAAAAATAGACCATAATTACAGCTATATTTCAGTGAGGTACTTAAGTATGTGAGTTCGTCTGTTACTTCAGTGAGAATAATTAAACATCTAAGCACATGCTTAACTATCGCGCTAGTGAAGGCTCTAGTAATCAGTGCTGGACTCCTGTTTATCCTAGTTTGATTCCAAAATGGCATCAGCTTCCCCTGGTGCATGTAAATGTCATCAGCGGGTTCGGGAAGCGACAGCCTCTCATGAAGTGATCCGGTATCTTTAGGATTATGTGGCTACTTAAATCTGCACATGGGTAGCTGTTGAATAGTTACTATTGACGTGATGTAATCCATAGAAGTGGCTGTAGTGCTTTTGTATCCAGAGCTGAATTCCTTGGCGTAAAAAGGGCTCCTTCTCCCCCACTTTCAGTTTAATGTTGTATCTTAACGATATGAAAATGGATGGATTTTTGTGCATTTATGGTCAGAGTCTGTTTGAAAAAGATCAGGATAACGGGCAGTATCTGTTGGTTCTACCGGAGAGATCAATTGTTACTCTGTGTAAATCAGCGTACACTCCACGAATCTTACAAAGTATAGATTATAGAGTGGTTTTTTTTTAAGGATGGTTAAATTCTACTTATTACATTTGGCTGTATGGGTCAAGCTGTGCTGAACTGCCCTTTTTTTAGATGCAGTAGTTTGCTGTGAGTGGAATGTACAAATTTGCATTGCTTTGGCAGAGAACTAGAAAGAAATGAGCACTGAGGCGTTGTTTGTGAGTAGTGTCCCTACGGAATTGCAGTAGAGAACCTTTTCTGTTACTGTGTATTTATTTTAAGGCACAGGTAGGGAACCAAGCCTAAATGTGCCAGGAACTCTACAATTGTGTAATAAATAGATCAATTCCCAGACCTAAGGAATTTGAGGACTAAGTAAGATGAAAGGCAGCAGGTAAGACAAGAAGTTGCAAGGTAAAGTGTAAAGTAACAGTCAGGTGACTGTTACAGTACACTTGCATCTGAACTATGAGAAGTCTTTGTAAGTGCCAGAAGTATTACAGGTACTGCTTATCTCATATTGGTACAGTTACATAGTAATTGAAATAAATAATGTAACTGTATCAAACACCAGAAAAAAGTCAAGAAGAAAGTTGAAGCATCCCAGGATAAAATAAGTAATCGAATTACCTACTAATTTCTGTGCTTCGTATAAGTGCCGCTGCAGTGGAAGGTTCCTACAGTGCTGCAAAATGTTTTGAAGGCTCTGAACTCCTGTGGTCCAAAGTGATCTGTTAGTAGAAATGAGGTTCTCAATAAAAGTGTGAGGATATATGCCTGTGTGTGTCACTCGTGGTTAGGCTGAATGTGTACGGTAGATGACACAGAACAAAATGTTTTGTAGTATTTAAAAACAGATAAGATTATTAACTACTTACTAGGCTGCCGAGGAAGGTTGAAATATTTCTTCAGAGCACTGATATCAAAGCAACATATCTGATGCATGTGAAACATCCACTGTGGGGATTACCTCATTTATCAGGTACATCGTTCAATTAATGTCTGTGTGCCTGTTGCTTTTTCAGATGAACCATCTTGTGTCCTCGTATTGGTTCTGATCCATTAAGAATACAAAAAGCCACATTTGTCATATTATTCCAACATGTGTGGAAGTGTCACTGCAGACACACAGTGAAAGCAGGATATTTTGGAGTATGCAGTTAAGTAGTGGCATCTGAATATTAAAGAATTTCGGCATGATACAGTTACTTTTTGAAGTCCATTCTGAAGGAGAAAGTTTAATATTTAGTAGAATATATTTTGAAAGAAAGATTCTGCCTCATTTCGGTTTGCTGTTGTGACACTGTGCTCATCAGCTGTGTAACACTGTAAGGTACTTCAGCATCTGTCAGATTGGTAATCTGATGAGCTGTACTTGGAATAAACCTGAGTTGATGAAACAATCAGTGAGCCTTTGGCACTCTCAGACCTGATTAGTGAAAATTTAGCCGGTCTTTGCTCATGTGACACATAACACTGCACTGTATATACTAAGGCTGAATCATCAAGATTTTCCACTGTGACTGACCATTACTTAATGCTAATAGCTGCTAAGGGCATGATCGCCTCATTTAGAGAGATCGTGTATCCTTTCAAACATGGTAGAATTGTGATTATGTAGATACTTCAGTATTTGTTGACAGGTAACCACCTATTGTGGGGTTTCTTATTGATATTCCAGACAGCTCTGGTCATTTTTCCATAGATATCAGTAGTGCAGTGACTGCTAAATGCACAGGAATGATTGATTCAAATTTATGCATGTTAATTTTCAGACTTTCTGTCTAGACTCCATAAAATTAACCAGTCATCCACTGAGATATAACTGAATTTCAAGGTACTGCTTGACAAAATCTATTGACTGCTCATGTGACACACCCCCCCAAAAAGCCATGACTACTTGCTACATAGCTGATGTATGACACGTATGGTACCCTATTTGGAATATAATATTCCATGCATTATGCCTGTAATAAATGCACTGAACATGGTTCAGGGAAACAAGTATGCACTTTTCTGTTTGAGGAGGATTTATACAAACCAATTGATGTGATTACTCGCATGTATCAGATTATGGGATTGGTCCTGAAGTCTGTGGGTTTACTTGAAAGTACAGTCAAGGTTTGTAACCTTCGTCTGCAAGCAAGCAAGAACACTACAAAATAAATTGACTGAGTGATTTGAACCCAAATCTGTCTAATAATAATTCAGTGAAATTCAGGACTGTCTTTGGCACTTTACATTAGGATCAAGTAATTATCTCCAGCTAAGATAAAATGAGGGTCAAGACTGATCTTGGCTATTAGAGCTGGAGTGTTGCTTGCTGTATTGAACATGTTAAAGTTGCATTAGGAAGAGATGGAAAAAAATAAGATTCTCCAAAGTGAATTTCATAGTGAGTTTTTGAAAGACTGGACACAAGTTGTTTTTAGAAGTTGAAGGAGGGCTGTTTGCAATTAACGGTATGTTGGTTAGATGGACGCAAGCTGCCCTAAATTGATACTAGTTGACTACTGGTGTTGAACTTGGTATCTCATAGGGCTCTTAAATGGAAAGAACTCATCTCTTATTATAAAATAATGACACCAGGTTTATAATTTGGCATTTTGTAAAACTCATCAGAATGATACATGTGGGAGAAAGATCATAGCCTAGCATCTTATCCTGACATGCCTTAGCCTGGTAAAATTGTAAATGATGTCACTTGGTTAGTGTGGCTTGGTCTAGCCATGCCGTCATGGAATTATTGTACCTAGGGCTGATGGGCACCACCATCTAAAAGTTTTGCCTGGTACCCATAAGTACTATAAATACTGTAAAAGCTGTTTGACCTATCTATCCTTTCTCTGATGCCTAGTTTCAGATCATTAGGTCTGAAACTGTGTTGCTGTGGACTGGCTACCGCAGCACAAACGGATGCTGGGACCTTCCTGCCCAGCCTTTCCTTGACAGGAGCCTTTCCCTGCGCAGCTGTCGTCTTCATCTGTATTCTCCTCAAAACCTACAGATATTTTTTGCGTGAGTTGCATAGCAGCTCTGCTTTTGCTTTGGAGAAGGATGTGACCCATCACACCTGTGGGCCCAGGAGCCCCATTTCAGCCCAGCCTGAGGCCCAGCGACACCAACACCAACACCATAGGAGTGCCAGCCTCCAGCGCTGCCCAGCCCAGCCCTACTGAGCTGGGCCCAACCCACGAGCTGACATCCTGGCCTGGCTTCAGCCCATCTCCGTCCCCACTGAGGTGCCTGATGCGCAGGGCTGGGGCTGCCCCCAAGCTGTCCTACTCCCTGGCTGGGATGGTGAGGCTCTGCCCTGCCGGCTCCCTGGGAAGCCCCCACTGCTCCTTCACCCCAGGGAGCTGCTGGACCTCACTGGCACACAGGTGCCACGATAGCGTGGTAGAATCAACACCTAGTAGTTTTAGTATAATTCAGTATTTCATGGATTTAGAACCCTGATCTTACAGTGATATCAGCATATTAGCCATTGCGGTAGGAAGGGATCAGGCTGCACAGAACAATATTAGTGTTTGAAACAGTTTGAAAAGGTTCAAAATTTTAATATGAGATTATTTTCTTCAGTGAGGAGGGTGCTGCAGCTGATGGATTGTGTGACTAAGCCAATTTCTTTCCTGTGTGAATACATTAACTGTGATGATAACACCCTGAGAAATCCAGAGGGCCAGTTCTTCAAAAGTAGTTTGATGAAAATTCTCACTCATTTCAAACAGATTTAAGTGTCTATGTGTTTTAAAGATCTAGGCCAAAATACTTTAGAATCTACAACATGTCGTGGTTTAGCCCCAGTCAGCAACCAAGCACCACACAGCCGCTCGCTCACCCTCCCCCCACCCCCGGTGGGATGGGCGAGAGAATCGGAAGGGCAAAAGAAAACTCGTGGGTTGAGATAAAAACAGTTTAATAATTGAAATAAAATAATAACAATAATAATAGTAATAAAATTGCAATGAAAAGGAGAACGAGAGAGAGAGAAACAAAACCCAGGAAAAACAAGTGATGCAATTGCTCACCACCCGCCAACCGACGCCCAGCCAGTCCCCGAGCAGCGATCGCTGCCCCCTGGCCAACTCCCCCCCAGTTTATATACTGAGGATGACATCATATGGTATGGAATAGCCCTTTCCACCACCTGGCCCTATGGGACTGTTAAAGGGTGAGCGAGTCTTGCTGAATAATGGAAATGAACATCTTTTGACTGTGACTCAGTCGTAGGTAAATGTATTGGTTAGCTGTTCATCACTGCTGTGGTTCTCACCTGACTCTTTAAATTAGTATTTGTTTGGAGGTTTATAACAGTTAATCAATTTTTCATAATGGTCCCTGTAAATCCAAACATAAAAATATATCCTCAGTTGTTTATATTCCTTTCTTCTAGCACAAGAGGAATGTTTTAGAGTATGAATTTGCATCAGAATAATTCATAAAGCAGAGTTTGTTTCAGGGCTATTTATTTCCTCCCAAGCCCTCTCACAAAGTAGCCATAGTAGAATTATGGATATTGTGATCTTCTTGCAAATTACTTATACAATTGCCCCAGGAGGGCAACTTGATACTGGACAGTGGTTTAGTAGCTCGTGGGTGCAAGTTAGGATTGCAGGAGGCATTGCCTAAGAATGCAGCTGGAGATAACAGAGCTCAATGCTAGGGACAACACAAAGGTTAGTGTTAAGTTTCCACGCTCTGTAGAGTTGTTGGAGAAATCCAAGCAGAGTAAGACAGTATGTATGTTCATCGTAGCACATCACAGACTGTTGGGAAGAATACTGTTTCAGCTAGGAGGAAAAAACCTACATGTATGTTGGTGTCACAGCGAAATGTTTTGAATATGTTGGTGTGTGGAATACATCTGGCCACAGCAGGGGAAGATGTAGTGTTTTTACATTAAAAATAGTTTGGTTGTACTTATGAATTACTTTGTTATTTCAGAGAAACATTTCTGGATAGCGGGTAGAATGGTTCTGTCAGCGTGAGATGTTTCAGATTTACTTGTAGATACTCCTGTCTGAGCGCCTGTCCTGCAGAGGCCTGTTGCTTTGCTTCTCAGACAGTTTTACGTTGTAAACATTTTGGTTCTTATCAGCCCTGTCAGGAAGCAGACGGTCTGCTGCTCTGTCTATACATTAAATTGTATTCTGAAAATGGAAATATTTGGAACACAAATGCTCTGAATAAATATTCCAAACAGCACAGTGATACAAAGCAGCAAGAATAATAAAAATGCTAGGCTCAGACTTGCAAAGTGATAACTCCATTGAAAGCACCTCGTAACTGTAGGTCTATTTCCATCTTCTATAATTACACAATGCGGAGAACTATTAGTGGAAAGTCTGTATGTGTGAACCCTGAGGAGGGCATCAATGAGAAGTTCCCTTTGTGTTGATAATGGTGTGCCTTTGATGTACCAACAAAAGATAACTGCTTTTTTATGCTTTTTTTATCAAGAACCCTGTTTTCCCCATTTCTGTTAAAAATTGCCCCCTTTTGTTGGGACTGGTCTTCATGAAGTTTTTATTCTATTACGTTCACATCCCTAGTGGAAATAGTCATCTTCTGCCATGGGCATAGATATATAGTGTGAAGATGCCTTAGCCCAGAAATGCCTTTTATTCTTGTTTTCCAAGGCTAGCTTATCATGGAACAACCACCTTTATACCTGTAAGTCTGCATCCACATTAAGACAATTGTACCGCTTTAATGATACTTTTATAATTAAAATGGTACGACTTCAGCACGTGCACTATATTTCAGTGAACACATTGCTTTTGAAATATTTTTGAAGATACCCATCTTATTCCTAGCATGTTTGTGTATAATCCTACCTCTTGCTACCAGTAGTCTATTACGTGTATCTAAGTCCCTGATGGTGCATTGTATCCTCAAGTCATTTAGCCCTTTCTCCGTTCATAATGATACCGCTGACCCCTCTGAGGCAATTCCTTGAAAGGAGATAACAGTTTTTCCCCTGCCCTTGACCAGTAGGCTGACTGTTGTGTTCAGCTCTCCTGAGAACACTGTTCTGTTTCCCTCAGGAATGCGAAAAAGTAATTTCCCCAGATAACAGCCAAAAACCCAATTAAGCTTAGATTAAAGAAAAGGAGGATTTATTGGCATTTTATGGAATAGAGAGAAAAGGAAAATAAAAGATAGGAGATATTAAATTGCCTGAAGTGGAGATACAGACTGTCCAGTTGCTAGCATTACTCTTCAGTTTACAGAATAATTGGTGGATTTTTAGCTGTTTTTAACCATATAACAGTAAAACATTGGCTCTCCCACAGCCCAAAGCCATGTCTGTCTTTTTCTTTCAGAGCTGGAAAGACTGTGACATGCTGTCTTTGAAGCACTGTGTGTGGCTGGAAAACCCTCTCAGTGACTTGGTCTCTGAATTTGATGTGAAGGTGTCAGTAGTTACAAAACATGTTTATTGTCCCAGTGGGATGTTAAAATACATGCAAATTGGGCCAAGTATACAAGATTTTAATTTCCATTTTCCTAGTACATTGTATTTTAGCACATGATTTTTTAACACCTTTTGTACAATGTATTTCACATCTCATTGTGATCTTTCAGAGGATCCATTGTCTTCTCGTCACCTATTTAAATGGAACACTAGGCACCTATTTAAAGGGACACTAGGTACTTCGTAGCATGAAACACATGAAAATAAATAATTTGCATATCTTTAATTAACCCTCTCTTTGTGTAGATTGAGATTGCCTTTAGTAACTGTCAGGTTTCTTGGCCAGTTGAATAAACAGCTTCCTGCATGCATTTCAATTACTGCACTTTTGTATTGCTAATGAGACTAAGCAACAGTTTCTTGGAGACAATCTTAATTTAGCGATTTCATTCACATTTTTACACAGGTACAGTGTTCCAGCTATGTAATTAATGGTGCCATCTCAGCTTTAGAGGTGGATAGAGAATTAAAAAATCAGCATGACAAATACATCAGGTATAATTCAAATTGTGAAGCCATGTTATACTTATCTTAAATTATTTTCATACCAGAGTCCCAAATTGCTTTACAGAGTATATGCAGAATATCATAGTACAGACCATTCTGTCTTCGCAAGGCAGCAGTCAAGTGGACAATATCTGATTTGGGAAGGTTTAGTCATGGCCAGAACATGACTTTTGTGAATAAGACATGCCATCTTCATTACTGGGAGCAGGCAGGACTTCAGGGCTTTTATGGCCTCATTAGGAGGGTTTCCTCATGGCGAACTGAGTGAGTCTCACAACGTGAAGGGTTGAGCTCACCAGTCTTATTAATATAGCCAAATTCCTACCAAAACCAATGTTTACGTGTACAATTGCATATTTTGAAGTTTCAGCAGCATTCAGAATGCTCTACAGGCAGAGCTGTGCTCTGATGGACAGCTGCAAAAGCAGTGGGATAAACAGTAGCAGGATGATTTGTAAATAAGCCTTAGGTCTTCTGTAGTTAGGCAGAGGAAACTTGATTATAAATAATTCTCACTATACTATTAAACTAGCATTCAGCTTTTTGGCCAGATTACTTCAAACAGGACTTTGGTGCTATTGCACCAGGAAAGCAACCAGAGGTATTTCAGGGTCAAATGGTAAAACAGCATCAGGGAAGGTTAGAGGGATGCATTTGCAAGTCAAGATGACATTGAAGGGGATCTAATTATAGGCTTAATCGCTGTAGGTAATGACAATTCAAGCTACTATATTTAACATAGCCTGGATAGTATAACTGGGGTCATCCAACAAACGAATCAACAAATCCAAAGCAGATTTTCAAGAAATGTTTAGAAAGGAATGGAAAGTCTTAGACCCGCTGAAGCCAAGAGGACTTTTATTAGTGAGTCAGGTTTTCCAGCAGAGCCCAGGTTTCATCCTATGCATAGGACTGCGGCTTTGTTTCAGAAAACATCTTCAATGTGATTATTCATGAATTCCTAGTAATGTATATGCTTAGCATTTTGCTGCAGCAGTGCCCATGATATGCTGTGGGTTTTAGAGCTGGAAGTTGGGCCAGGGTATGTACTATGGTCCTATTACCAAATCCATCACTGGCTTGTGTGGTGACTTTGGCTGAGGCACGTCTGAATGTGTATGATTATTTGCTCCCTAGTCTCTCCACATCTAAACTACCTATCTGTCTTCATAAAAAGCTTAAACATCTATGATGAATAGTGCTATAGAAGTGCAGTAACTTGATGTTTTCAAGGAGGAGACAAACAAGGGCCAGTGAAAGTGTTGACTAGATGGGTGAATGTAGCTGTATTCTCTTCATTCCTACTTGTCCATATTTGTAGTTCACAAAAGCGGAAACAATGTGGTATTAATTCATGGTCTATAAAACAAAATCACATTTTTAGTCTTGCATTTCAATCGGTCTCATTTTTATGAACTTTGCAGTTGTGTTTCACTTGGGATGTATTTGGCTGCTTGACAAAGTGACTGGAGATTTATAATTCCTTATTAGTAACTCAGGGCTCTAAAGGGAATAACAGAGTACTTATTTACTTTTCTAGGTCAGACTCATGATGTAGGAGTTTAATGAACTTCTGCTAAACAGGAGTTGAAGCAGAATTAAAATCTCAGAGTGCATCTGTCCAATAAGGTTATTCATCTTATTTTCTATAGGTTAGATATTTTTCCTTGTGCAAGGCTGTTTAGGCTGCACTTTCTAAGTAATCAGCCAAGAATATGAGACTCTCATATAGAACCTGGTATTAAGTCAATGCACTGATATGATTTTGCTCTGAAATTACATTATGTCAGATAACTGTATTTATGTATCAGTGTTCAGGGCAGTAAGATCCCAGTTCGAATGTGCTGAAAAAGAGTTTGTGATTCATGTTAGCAGCTAAACTATTGCTGAAGTTTTGATGCTTCTCAGATATTGTTTGAATCAATAAGGTGGGCACTTCTCTGTCAAGAACACATTCAAATCTATGTTCAAGAAAAACAGTGCAGTATCTCTGCTTCCCTGTAAATGTGAAGGGAATACAGTGTTTCATATTCTCACAGGAGATATACATTGGGATTTACTTGAAATTACAAAATTAGTGATGGAGATAGAGATGCATGGAAGAAACACAAAAACATGTTGCATAACCACAGCCATGCTTTTCACTGGACTTGCATGGCAGGAAATAACATCTCCTCTTTATTGAAAAGCAGAGTTTGTATTGCATTCAGAAATGTTTGTGCATCAGATGTGTAAAACACAGTAATATATTTGAAGATCCTAAGTATTTCAATAGATTCTGTTTAAGCCTTGGAGGTATAACTGTGTATGCACATAAAATGCCAAATCTCCTTGGTTTATGCAGTATTTAGTAAATATATATCCATTAACATATGTTTAAGACAGTATACAATTACCTGGAAAAAAAAAACCCAAAATACAAACCAAGAGATAATAGAAAACAATGAGTGAGGAGTTATGTCTTAAATATCCTATCTTCATGCTTATTCATGGCTCTAAAGAAACACCTTCCTTAACGCTGTCCTAAATGCTGATGCTGAAATAAGTTCCTCCACCCTTTTCTCAAAAATCACAGATCAAGGTCACCTTTGCAAAAAGACATCTAATCCTCAATTAAACAAGGAGGTCCTCTGCTTTGCCCTGAAGAGTAGCCTGGTAGTTAGAATGCTTATCTAGAATGCAGAAGGCAAAACCTTCATGTTTTCCTTGGTCAAAGGTGATTTACAATTCTTTCTCTAAGGATACAACCCTAATCTCTAAACTACAAACTAATGTGGGGGTACTTCTTGTTGGAGCTGTGCCTCTAGGCACAAAGAACTGAGCAAGCCGGAGTGTGAGCTGAAGGCTGGGAAGAACTTGGTTCAATCCCTGCTNGAAGAAAAATAACAATTCTAAAGCACACGAGTGATAAACAGCAAGAATAAAAGAGGAGCGGTCATCCAACAGAGAATGGGTCATCAAGCCATCAGCTTAGGGGGAATCTCCTCCCCTCTTTTATTCACACACACTGTTCCACAGAGATGCGACTTCTGCTAAGGTCATGGTTACATCTGTTCCCCCTGAAAATAACAGAACTCAAAGATACCCTCACTTCTCCTGCCTTTCACACCCACTGTAGCACGAGCAAGAGGCACTAACACACGGCGCATTGCTAAACGAAGCTATCCTGATAATTACAAGTAAACCTACACACATATGAGACCAGGTGTAGTTGTTTGTTTGCCAAAAAGAAAGGCTAAAGAAATTGGGATTTCTAGAGCTTTTTTGGGAAATGCCTTATTGAAATGGCAGTGGGGGTTGTTGGCTTCTTTAGGATGTGGATANAATAGAAAACAATGAGTGAGGAGTTATGTCTTAAATATCCTATCTTCATGCTTATTCATGGCTCTAAAGAAACACCTTCCTTAACGCTGTCCTAAATGCTGATGCTGAAATAAGTTCCTCCACCCTTTTCTCAAAAATCACAGATCAAGGTCACCTTTGCAAAAAGACATCTAATCCTCAATTAAACAAGGAGGTCCTCTGCTTTGCCCTGAAGAGTAGCCTGGTAGTTAGAATGCTTATCTAGAATGCAGAAGGCAAAACCTTCATGTTTTCCTTGGTCAAAGGTGATTTACAATTCTTTCTCTAAGGATACAACCCTAATCTCTAAACTACAAACTAATGTGGGGGTACTTCTTGTTGGAGCTGTGCCTCTAGGCACAAAGAACTGAGCAAGCCGGAGTGTGAGCTGAAGGCTGGGAAGAACTTGGTTCAATCCCTGCTCCTCTTTCTGCATATTATCCCACGACTGTTTTACACAGAACTCATGAAAGTCCTTGGAGCATCGACTAGCTTCTTTAGCCTTCAGGCAAGCATGTTGTACAGTCTCTGTTCACCATTTCTTCTCGTTATTTACATTAGATTTTCTTTTTCTTTGGCCGATTTCTGCATTAAGTAACGGAAAGGAGTATTGAACTTTGAATTCTTTTTCTGCCTTACTCCTCATCAACCAAGTTGCCAACTGGCAGAGAGTGCAGAATCCCGATTACTGTCTATGGTATAAGAAAGAGAAAGAACCTAGCTCGACATGTGGATCCTGGGTGCTAAGAGATACATGGGAGAAAACCAAAATGGCCTTTTTATTAAACAAAACTGATGTGGAAGAGAGGGAGGAGGGATTTTATATTTGCTTTTCTGGTTTTGACCAGAGAGTACTTGGCTTGAGAGCAATAAACTGCCATTATTCTTGCTTGGAAAAAGCACTTAAGAAGCAGGACTGCAAATAGTAAGATGAAATTCATATTTAATAGTAAGCAAGCAAGGCTGTGCCCATGTGACAACTAAGCAGAGAAGTGAACAAAGGAAGCTTTCAAAGCATTACTGGTCAGTCTGATTTTATAGTTGGTCAATGGGAGGACCAGGTGTAGTTGTTTGTTTGCCAAAAAGAAAGGCTAAAGAAATTGGGATTTCTAGAGCTTTTTTGGGAAATGCCTTATTGAAATGGCAGTGGGGGTTGTTGGCTTCTTTAGGATGTGGATA
>VYZW01043793.1:58443-129789 GCA_013401315.1 Balaeniceps rex
AGAGTTATAAATGTTTGCTATCATATACATTGTCACTCTGAGAGTTGTATGTGAGTGCCAAGAAATGGACAGAGAGACTGAAAAGCAATAAATTCGCTCTCCCAGGGTGAGCAGAAATTTTGCCTGCAAGAATGAGTTGAAGAGTCACTGGGTTTTTCTCAGGAGGAAGGCAAGAGCAGGGAGGACAAGAGTGGTCCAAATGACCTTACTGTTTTTACCACGACATATGGTAGGTGACTCCTTAGTGGCCTGTTCTTCAGAAGGAGAAGTGGAGGGGAAGCAGCACAGTACAGTCTTTTGCTAAAGTGTGAAGAGTAAAGCAAATAGAGTCTCCAGTGCATCTGTTTGAGAGCGAAGGAGTAGGAATAGATGTGCTGAAACATGTGCGTGGCATGTCCTGGAGAACAGCGATGCAGCCAGCAGCAGGGTGGCCAAGCAGAGAGGAGTTTGCTGTGATGCTGAAGGCATGTTACCCTGCAGAAGCTTTGTGTATACAGGAAATTCTCAGGTTTTGCTGCAGAACTGATTTTTGGGAAGATGATGTATTAAACTGAGGCGGAGGAAATGCTGGGCTTAGATAGTTGGAGGCAGAGCACCTGAGACACTGTTCCCCAAACCCCTGGTGGGTATCCTGACACTAACAGGGTTAAAGAGGAGAATACGATGCAACACTTCCCTCTGAGGACTACTCAAAACTTCTGGGTAGAGAGTAGATACAGATAAAGCAGCAGTATCTCAGTTGTGGTAACTACAGAAGTCTGAAATCAGCATATATGACCATTCTTCACATTCCCTGGGTATCATAGCTCTGGACAATCCAAGTCAAACGATCAGNATTTTTTCCTTTGCTTTTGAAGTTTCATTGTGTACTTAATGTTACACTTTCCAGTTTCTCAGCTGCTCTTGTTCTCTTCTAATCCCATCACTCCAGGAGCTAGAGATTTAAGAAAAATACACAATATTATGAAATATATAATAAAATTGTAACAATTGGCAATATGGTAAGAAGAGTAAACGGATCATCAGTCTAAGACTACTATGTGCAGTAATTCATCCTTCTCCGTTGGTGATGCCTGAGTCAAGAAAAGCCATATGTGGTTGCTAGAAGGAAGGTTGTCTACTAAGGTCCAGAAATGCTGTTAATTTGCAGGTTTCAGTCATAAGCAACCATCACTGTATTCCTGAGAGGAAAAAAAAACCAGAATGTAGACCCTGAACTTACCTGAACTGTAAATATATTGAAGTTGCCAAAATATGCTTTATTAGAGTAACAGCTATATGTTTTTAACAAGTGATGAATACATACAGAAAACACATTTTATAAACTGTCCATAGGCTGCAGTTCGTCCATATGAAGTCTTTGGTAACCCTATGCTGAAGCAAATACAAAAGAAATAGAAAAAAGATTGAAATCTATAGCGTGCCCAGATGATTTCTATAACATCCTAAAATTCACATTCACATCCTCAATTTCTGATGTGCTCCCTTCATCCTTCGAAATGAATTTGAGGGATGTTTCAAATGCGTTCTTAATTTACCATATGTGCTTCATTTATGTTGTATCACCGCAATGGCATATATGTGGCATAGAGCTTTTAGCTTAGAAAATAAAGATATACTGGGGAGTGAGCAACCATGAAAGAAAGGAAAA
Source organism: Balaeniceps rex (assembly GCA_013401315.1). Taxonomy (NCBI): domain Eukaryota; kingdom Metazoa; phylum Chordata; class Aves; order Pelecaniformes; family Balaenicipitidae; genus Balaeniceps; species Balaeniceps rex. The sequence goes on from VYZW01043793.1 coordinate 60,095, forward strand.
AACACTGAAAAAATAGTGAGTGGAGAAGCTTGGTGCAAAGGAAGCAGCCTGGATTTGAGAGAGAGAGAATTCAGTGATGCCAGCCTGCCTTTGAAAGCTTGCTGAAGTGTGTTAGACAGTTGGAAACAGAGTTGTAAAGGGGAAATTTAATCTCCTTCTTAGAAGACAGCAAAATTTCACTGATGCTGGGTAAAGGGGAACCTCCTGTGATGCTGTATGGCTAATTTTCACAGAGAATGTTTAATTCTTTCACATATTGCAAGACTGCGTTTACTGCTTTAGTAAACAGAAATTGCTGCTTGTGAAAATCCATTTAGTAAATGTTATTTTGGAGGGTGTTGGCATCTTACACAGTACTGAGGCTTTTTTATCCACTTTTTACCTGACCTGCTAAACAACTGCAAGTTTTCCTTCATTCAGTAAGCTTTAGCTGAATACAAACCCCTACCAATTCTTAATAAAATAATCAGATAAGAAAAGGCATAGTATTAAGATGAATGGTTAAGATGTGGAAGATTATTCAAGACAGAAATATTCTGCCTGCAGTTCTATTAATTTTATCAATGCATATATAGTGCACAATTATGGTATATAAGAATTACATACACCCATGTGCAGTAGACTGCATGGTATCTACCAAATCTTTACTCTGTAAATAATTTACATTTATTGCCAAGCAGAATTGGAATTTTCCAATCTCGGAGGAAAATAAAGTCTTGTCAGCCCATCATGCTGTCATTATTACTGAATGCCTAGTAACCATTTCCACAAATGTAAAAGTCTAGACATCCTACCTCTTCTTGGATGAGATGAGTTGATTGATTCCTGGAGCCAGTTTGCTCAAGATGCAACTGTCTTTCTTGAACTTGATGTAGCATTTGCTCTGGGTAAGAAGAACAAAGAGAATGCTAGTACTTGTTTGTGCTTTGGGCTAATCTGGAAAGGGTAGCATATCTTATTTTATATACCCCCTGCTACTAGTCTTGCTAGCAGGGAGAAGGGAGGCATTTTTCTGCCGTGATACTCACTGCTTAATTAATACTCACCAGAGCTGAGCCCTGTAGAAAACCACAGATAAGATTTTTTGTTCTTGAAAAGGAGAGGCTGACTAACTACTAAGACCCAAATTGCCATGGGTAACACAGGAACTATGCAGTTATTTCTGATGAAGATGGTGTGTTAACGTTTTTTCTGTCTGTGGGCTTGAGTTGGTCATTCCAGTCTTTTACTCAGGAGGGACAAACACATTGTAAAATACTGCAAGATAATGCTGGGTAACTGGTCTTCAAATAGGATTAAAAGGCATCATTCAGAACATACGAGAGAAAGCTGTTTCAACATGCAAAGTGCACAGAACCAGATTGCTTCAGACGATATTCATCTGCAAATAGTAAATATATATGTAATTCACATTTCCATAGTAAGAGCTTGCATAGCCTATACTTTGTAGGCAAATACTCTTGAAGCAATTCAGGGTGGTGATCAGTCCAACTTGTGTCACTTCCTTAATTTGAAAATCCCGTTGATAGAGTTGCACAAGAAAGCTGGTTTGACATAAAAGGATACACATTGAACTTGAATATATAGTTTGTCTGTGATACAAGTGCTGCCTCTGTAATGCAGATTTCGTCTCTTAAGAAACATTCACTTCAAAGCGTTATGCAAACTACTGCACTACAGCAGCAGCCATAGAAATATACTGCAGCATATCCCAGCTATTACACACACCTGTCAAGCGCAGGGATCGAAAAAACAATCAGCCAGCAAGCACTAGGATCGCACTGGTATGATATTTTCTGCCAGTTTAAAAATAAAGACCTAGGATAGGGTTGGTGTAATATCCAAAGGAAGCCTTTTGTGGATACCAAGCTATGGCATTAAGCTTTTAACCTGCTGTCAGCCCAGAAGGAAAGATGAATTTGTTTTCTTTGGATTATCTGAGGTGCCACTACCTGGCAAACCAGAGATGTCTTCCATTTATGCACACTAAAGTGAGCACTAAGCAGGGCATGTCTTTATTAGCTCTGGGAAAGAGCTTTCCTATTCTTATGTTAGCAAAGGCTAGGATTTATTACAATGTAGTGTGGGAAGAAATTAGTCATCCGTGATGTGGAGTAGGATATTTTCTCTTTCACATGGTTTCCCCATTTTTGCCTTGTAAGCCACTAGCATTTTCCTGCATTTTAGATGATGCATTTGCATTTTCAGTTTGTACATTTCCCTTTCTGATTTTGATCTTCATTGGCAGATAAGAGGGGAATAGATAGGAGAATTAAGGGGAAAGGTGGTGAGCACACCCAAAGCCACAGCAGAATACTTTGGGGAGAAGCGGTGTCTTTAGATACTGTTATGGCATCTGGATACTTGGGAACTACATCCATGCATGTCAACTAAACATAGAAATGCCAGGGGCCCAATTTACAAGTCATGTGTCACTTTTTGCACTGAATAACTGATCTGTATTTGCAGTTAACACCATTTGTGTCTGAGATAGAAAAGTAAATGTAGTGTCCCTGTTTGCTAGCAGTTCAGACTTGGGACTGTAATGTAAAGTATAACGTCGGGCAGTGCCTTGCCTGGTCTGATTTATGGCTTTGGAACAGCTTGTTACACACCCGGTGTGGGACTGGGTGATGGGAGTAAAGAAACCCCCACCTTTTCATGTGCCCTAACAGCAGATTGCCTGGTCTGCAGAGCTTTGCTGTGTCAAAAGTAGATTAAATCTTTATTTAAGAATCACAGGGTGGTGATAGTGCTCTTAAACAGTAGCTGCTATTAAAATGTCAGCATTGCTGTCAGTCACCACCGAGTACCTGAGTTAGCACTGTTTCCCCTGATATTGGGAATGGAAAATAGACAGGTTGCTACTTAAAGTGAACTATTGTAAATGAGGAGCACAGATTTAATCCTTTTTGATATGGCTTATTATCCATCTGTAAGATTAAAAATGCATGTTGTATTACTTCAGGGGTTGCACTGACCTCTAGATTTCATGCTTCTGGATTTTACTACTTCTTATGTACCATTATGTTTTTATTTCATATTTTGGCAATGTCAAGACTTAGTCATATATGTGAAAGAAAATGTAAAGTTACAGATAACATGGTAATTGTCCATTTTATGAAAACTTTAGGGATTTGTCTTGTGAGCATTGTGCAAAATGGCAGATACTGATATCTTAACTAATTATTCAATCAAGGATTTGGCAGGTCAGTCAATGGGAACGATGTACAATGGACTAGAATTGATCACACTTCATTTCCCATCAATTGGCAGAGCAAATGGTAGCTCAGATGATAGGTTAGGATCATTGCCAGTCATTTTTGGGCTCATGCTTTCCGTTTTTTTCTTTCTTTTTTTTTCTTCCAAACGAGAACCCCCAGACTATTTGGTGAAAGTGAATGTCCTCTGATGTTGGTGAATAAAGCAATGCAGAGTTTTTGTAGCCTCTGAGGGACATGAGACTATTTCTGGCTCCATAATTGATGCTGCTGCATAGTCCTATAATCACCTAACCTTATTGAATTGTCCCCGTGTGAAGATTTGATTTCAAACTTAGTAATCGTTATACATCATTTATTTTCACATAGATTACAGGTTCATCTGTAAAGTGACAGAATTTCACCCCAGAGCTCTTTGAATGTTCAGCTCTTCACTTTCACTCTTTTTGGATATGCTTGTGACACTTCCAACTTTGGTGATTTACTAGCAATTAGTAGGCTTCCATGACAGATTTATTGTAGCCTTCCAAAGAGTGATGAATCAGGTATGTGGCTACGAAGAAGTGGTTCCCTAGGACTTTTACTTAATACAGGAACACAGAGTTATATCCTGTGAAGAGCTTTGGTGTCTAAAGCAGGACTTAACCCAATTAAAGCTCCACTCCTAAACCTAAATGCAAAATTGCAGTTTAAAAAAATCTTTGCTTAGCTGCTGTCTAACCCTTAAAGCACATAAACCAACTTGCTGTTTCCTCATTTGAATTTCAAGTGAACTGGATGCCTACACTTCTTTTTCTGCATCTGCCAAAATTTTTGCCTGATTCCTGTGTAAGGCTGCTCAGGAGCTGGAAATTAGAATTTCTTTCTCCCAAATGCTCTGCCTGGTTCGGCAGACCCACCCTATATTCTTACAGCCAGCCATGCCCTAGAAACGTAGCTGGAAGGGACGGTGCCATCTACCCATAGGAGTTGTTTCTTTATATCAGCGTTGGCTAGAGGGTAGTTCATACCTGGTGTGAGGTTTTTGCATGCATTCCAGTTTCTGCTGTTGTGCTATTTTGTTCCTGTCAAAAAGGTAACTTACTATTTATCTTTTGGGATAGGGATTGATTCCTTTGGAAACGGTGAGTATTCAAAAATAATCTAGTTGTGACAGGACCAAATGTTTTTGCATTAACAAGCTTTCTTCTGAAAATTTATTGATCTGTTCTTTTTATTTGCTTTCCCAGATGTCTGTTGCTCAATACTGATTGAAAAAATATCTCATTTCTGATGTGAAACCATCCTCATGCTAAACAAATACACATTGAACCAAAATAAACTATTTTAATAACTTATTTTTTTTAATTAAATGCAAATGTAGCATCCATTGCAGTCTGTTAAAGCAAACAAAACCCCCAGCGCGTTTAGCATGTTAAAAAGATGATTTTTGCTGTGTTCACAATGTTATACAATAATTAAAAAGGAAACCAGCTAAGCCTTCAGAACCTGTCCCCTTCTATAGAATGTAATTAATTTCTTTTAAATTATAATAGTAGGGCTGTAGTGTGATTATTATTTTTGAGGAGCAGAAATCCTGCACTGTTGCTGGTTTTTGTGTTTTGGGAAGCAGAACACATGACAGAATGGGAAAGATTTGAACCGCACTCCAGCTGTAATTAAACGCTGACACGTCAGTGGAGTTTGGCTGCTCATGTCCTCAAATGTGGATTTCCAGGTCGGAGGCTCCTCCTGGCTGTACTGTGCTAACGGGAGCAGCAGTTTCTCCTGGGAGGATGTGGTGTTTTCTCCTCGGATGCACAAATCTGGGAAATAGGCAGGCCTGACACAGTGCAGACACTGCCATGCTCAAGGTGAAACTGCCACTTCCTTCACACTGGATTTTAGGATGTCAGGGTGCCAGGTGTCCTCAGGGGCTCTCCCTTGAGAGTGGTGTGGACACTTGTGGTCTCACTGTGCCTGCGACCAGGCAGGCCGAGTCAGGATTATGCTCTCATGCCATCTCCTGGCAGATTGTCACCGTGTTTGCCTCTCTGCGCTGTCTGTGTCCCTTCTGCCCTGCCCTGTCCTCTGCAGATGTATTTGTCACAGCATGCCATCCCTGTGAGATCAGCATGAAAGCCAGTGGGGCTGCAGGTGGCCTTGTGTGGGCACGGCGGGGGATCAGAGAGGACGGCACAGGTACAGGGACACTGCGCAGAGCCCTGCTGGGGATGGTGCAGGCTGCGTGGGTCAGATGTTACACCCACGCAGGGTGCGTGCAGTAAGGTGGACGCGACTACTGGGCTCTGAGGATGCGCCAAGAGTGTGAAACGTCAGGCAGCTCCTGAGAACCGCCTGATGCGTGTGGGCAGCAGAAAGGCTGGTACCACCTTGCCCTGCCAGCGAGGCAGTGGGGTTTGGGCAGCTGCAGGCAGAGGTGGAGCAGCCCCTGAGGGCAACCCAAGGGCCATGCAGTAAAGACAGGATGAACCACCTGGTCACATCTTTGTTCAGTGGAGTGAAGCAGTTACACCTGATGAGTAGCTGGTCTTCCTCTTTTTAATTCTTTGCTGAAAGATTCCGATGCAAAAAACTGTCGACACTTCAGTGTTTATCCCCTACAAGAAGAAAATGCCCTGCCGTCTCTCCTGAGAGTTGAAATTCTGGCTCTAGAGAGATCTAGGTTTGTCAAAAATGCTGTTTAGGTGGGTGGGCATTATTTGGGCAGTAAAGCTGGAAAGATGACCTACATGTCCAGTGCAGAAAAAACTACTTCAGAATATTGCTCTGAAGAAACTGTTTGACAGAAGTTCATTCACATGGAACAAGAATCCCTGGGCTGCAACCAGGCATGGTACAGAGACCTGAAAAGCAAGCACTGGTTACAGAATTTAAAATTTCCTGCTGACAGGTATCTGTTAGATGTCAAGGCATTCAGTAATGGTGATTTGAAACAATGAAAGATAAAGAGATACTTTGAAAGACCTCTGCAGCCTAGCACTTCTTGGTCATGCTGCCATGTTCTCCTTTTCATTCTTCCACGGCCACCACCACCATCACCATCATTATCATAGCATTTTGGGCTGAATTTTATATACATTCAGTGTCACTAAAGAAAGCAGTGCCATCCACCTATCTTCTTTTTTTTTTTTCTGCCTTGTTTTTACTTCTCTTTGCCTCCTGTTTCCATTGTGAAATGGATCCAAGGAATTATCCAGTGAAATATGCTCCCCCCCCAACCCAGGAAGAAGTGAGCAGGAATTGTTTAATATCACTACCAGGTAGAATGCACTTCAAATGACATACACATCACATCCAAGGAGTATAATTTAGGACTAGTAATGTAAAATAAAAAGCAGATAAAGTGTATAAAGCACCCACAAATCCCTTGGGACTCTGCTACTCTGCATTTCACCTCTTTGCAGGAGGGTTTTGTCTCTGCTGCTGCTCACTAAAAGATGATTCCTTTTTTCCTGATTTCTGTGGTATCTGTTCTTAAACCTACCTCTTGCATCCTCTCTGTGGCACACCATTCTACACTTCAAATTCCTTGACCAAATGCGTTGGGTAACTGTGGATTTCAGTGATATCATTTCCCTGTTATAGATAAGCTACATCTTTTAAGCAAGGAATATTACTGAAGAGTGTTATCCAAGTGCCTGGGAATCATACTTCACTCGAATCAGTTGACGGTAAAACATAAATAAAAGCATTTATGTGCCACAGCCACAAGAGATGGTACAGTTATACTTGTCTGTGAAATACATAGATACGGAAATAGCCTTAACTCTACTTCTAGGAAGGTCAAACCCCCTCTCTCCCTGTAATTAGCTGACTTGCTATCAGCTCTTTCCTGGCTCAGTTTTTCAAGGACTCCCTCTTCTCATTTGCCCTGCAGCTCGGGATACCTTCTTCCAAGAGAGACCTTCCTTTCTCTCCAGCCAGCCTTTTTCTCTTGTTCCTCCAGAGATTCCAGTTAACCTTATCCTTTTCACCTGAACTTATTTACCTCTAACTTACTCAGAAGATAGTTTCAACATTCTGCTATAAATTGAAGAGCATCTCTTTGGAGAAGCAATGCCATGTTGGCAGACAGAGTGTCATCTCTTGTACTTAATTGTCTAATTAACCCTTGGTGGTAAGTGCATTTTAGTGATGAATGTTTCTATCCACTGAGTGTTTAATTTCATATTAACCTGCACACTGACAAATAGACTTGATACAAACATCCTGATTGGATAAATATGTTGTTTTATTTTTGTCTCCTGATCAGGACTGTGATAATAGTAAAATTGGAGAGACGTGTTTGGAATGCCTGAGACCCTTTTAAAAAAAAGACCCGAAGAGCTGACCCCTGAATTCAAAGGATTATTTTTCAAATTTAGTTGTAGTCCAAAACCAGTTAAAATTATAGTGATACATAGTTACAGATACAGATTTTTAAACATCGGTCTTCAAGATGTTTTCTTTTCACCTGGTTTTAGTCCAAAACTGAATATACAAATATTTTAGCCCAAAACACACTCTCTTTTTCTTCTCTACATATGTGCATGGGAGAAATTCCAAGTGACTTTCTGCATCCTGTAGCTATTGAATGAAATGGGCATTTTGACTAGTTTTGCTGCCAGTACTGGTTTCCAGCATCTGTCTTTAGTGTCAATATGCCAATGATCATGGAGGCTACCCTAGGATCCCGCTGCAGAGGTGGTACAACTTTGTGTATTGTTGAACCTGATATGTCCTCAGAAAAACATTTTAAACTCACATGAGATTTTTAATCTCCTTTCGTTCCCTAATTTCTGATGTGCTGTTAACTCAGAGGGACAGAAGTAAGAGCATATAGAGCAGTCTGGGTTAGTATAAAATTAGCTGATGAAGATTACATGGAGCTAGCCACATGAAAATCGAAAAGCCTTAGAGAACACTGTGAGGCTGAACATTTTTGACAGTTTTTGAAACAAAGACCTTTCAAAGGAATGAGGAGCCTTATTTTTTATTTCATAGAATCATAGAATGCTTTGGGTTGGAAGGGACCTTTAGAGGTCATCTAGTCCAACCCCCCTGCAGTGAGCAGGGACATCTTCAACCAGATCAGGTTGCTCGGAGCCCCATCCAACCTGACCTTGAATGTTGCCAGGGATGGGGCCTCCACTGCCTCTCTGGGCAACCCGTTCCAGTGCTTCACCACCCTCACTGTAAAAAATTTCTTCCTTATATCCAGTCTAAAACTACCCTCCTTTAGTTTAAAACCATTACCCCTTGTCCTGTCACCACAGGCCTTGCTAAAAAGCCTGTCCCCATCTTTCCTATAGGCCCCCTTTAAGTACTGAAAGGCCGCACTAAGGTCTCCCCGCAGCCTTCTCTTCTCCAGGCTGAACAGCCCCAACTCTCTCAGCCTGTCCTCGTAGGAGAGGTGCTCCAGCCCTCGGATCATTTTTGTGGCCTCCCCTGGACCCACTCCAACAGCTCCATGTCCTTCTTGTGTCGAGGGCTCCAGAGCTGGACGCAGTACTCCAGGTGAGGTCTCACCAGAGCAGAGCAGCAGAATCACCTCCGTCGACCTGCTGGCCACGCTTCTTTTGATGCAGCTCAGGATACGGTTGGCCTTCTGGGCAGAAGCGCACATTGTTGGCTCATGTCCAGCTTTTCTTCCACCAGTACCCCCAAGTCCTTCTCCGTGGGGCTGCTCTCAACAGAGAGAGCAATTTCAGTCTACTTCAACCAGGTAAAGAAATACAAGACAAAATGTATTTTAGAGAAAATTCCCTATGGGGTCATTAACTCTTTCTAATCAGACATTGGGTCTTAAATTTCACCTGGCCTGTTCTAGGGACTCTGTGTGCTGTGTTGAAGTTGTCATGTTAAAACTGGATGCCATTGGAAAGGCTTGCCTGTGTCCTTGCAATTGCTATCACATTATTGCCTTGTAGCGATAATGGTCGTAGTGAGAGTTTAGATGCATTTGGATGAGCCAAATAGTGTCACAGAAAGCAACAAGTGCTTGAATTTGAAAACTTAGGCACAGACTTTAAGGATCAGTGATGCTTAGCTGTGAAGCTGGGTTAGATAAAAAAAAAAAAGTGACCCTGTAAAACTTGAAGCTCAAAAAAAAAAATCTTGCACAGCCGTGACAGGTGCAGAGAGAGCAGCTGAGGGCATATTTCCATGAAGCATTTAAACTGGAAAGAATTGCCAAAACATACCAAAGCAGACGAGGGAAGTTGATGTGGAAACTTTCTGAAGCAAAAATCCAGACTGTCCAATACCTTTTCTGTAGACCGTTGACATAATTCCTGTTTTTCTGACACTTCAGTGATAACAATTTGCATAGTTAAGACACCACGCTTGTGGCTTTATTGCATTTTAGTGCAAGTACTTTAGCTGCAGAACAAAAGTAAAGCAGTTTGATGTAATATGGATGTCTATTTGCACTCCTTTTAAGATAAACATTAGGCAATAACCGTTTCTTTAGAGCCTCTGTATTGTTCATATGATTCTCTCTCTTGTATAGCAGCTCACGTTCATCAACATGATACATTCCTGCATGATTTTCCAGTTCTGTCTTTCATTGAGGATATTCTTTTCTTTCTCTGATTGCTTTTTCTTCGTAGACCATTACTCTAGTTGATAGCTTCAGGTTATCATTGTATCCTATCTCCCTCTCCAATAAGCCTATGATTGATACTAATCTTCCTCATGGGACACATTTATAGGATGCAGGATGGAAACTACTCTCTAAATCTTAGCTTTATATGTGCTGACAATTTGCAAGGCTGCACCTTATATTCACTTCAGGTGGCTTAGGGGAAAACATCAGCACCTGGTAATCATGCTTCCAAATAGGAAGAGAAATGTGCTCCATATACTAAAAGTTATCTTGTTGTTCAGCCTCCTGTGCTGCTTCTGCTTGTATTTTATGTAACTAGAAAGGGCTTGTCTGTAGGTGGTCAATGTCCTGTAACCAAACTCATGCCTTTTCTTTCCAGCGAGAGGAGCCATATTTTAATTAATCTAATGGAAGCTTTGACTAGCAGGCAGTCCCCTGAAAAAGAGTTAATGTGCTGGAAAACACTTCACACAAGCAGAAGACTCTGCGTTGACTAATGTGCTTAACGGTACTTTTTCTAAGAAAATTATCCCAGTGAAAGCTTTATGGAGTGCATTTGTTTTTCTATTTTTCTTTTCATAATATAGCCTCATGTTTTGAAATTGAATTAGGTATGCCTAAGGACCTTTTGAAAATACAATTATTATATTTTTACTACAGGTTTTGCAGATGCCCATCAGTATAGTATCATGGAAAACAAAAATATTCTGTTCCTTGGAGGAATAAAACCTAGGGCGCTGTGATCACTATGTGATGAATGCATTTGCTGAAGTTTGGCTATATTTCACTGGTTTTACTTATCAAATATCTGAAGGCAGAGTCCAGTTATATAATTAACTCCGAAGAATCAATGGGAAATGAAGATGCTAATGTTTCCATAGCATTTGCATATTCAAGCTCCATAGCCCAAGAGACAAAGAGAAGTAATAAGAAATTCATTTATCTTTTTAAACAGACATGCATTTATCTTTATGAACAGACTTGCCAGACCTTTTTTGAATTGCAAAGTTTTGCTGCAAATGCTTGTTATTTGGATTTGCATAAGGATTAACAATGTTGGGCAAGTGGCATCTCCTAACCCTTTCTGTTTACTTCTGTGATATCAGTCACTGGGATACAGTTTGCAAGGCAATCAGTGCTTTTAGTTCAGTGGATAATGCAGTTTGTTTTCATGGCAGATTCTCTAACGTTCCAGAAGTCTAGTTCAACAAAAATTATAAAAGTATGTGCTCAGAGGATTTTTTTCCCCCCTCTCTTTAAGAGCTCTCTGTACCTGCTAGCATAAGGGTTAAAAAGAACGAAAATTTATGAAACTTGAGGGGAAAGTCTGAGGTGGCACGCATAGTGTAGAAATTAAGCTACGCTCCCTATCTGAACATACGTGTGAAAATGTCATGGTCAAAGCAAAAATCATATCTCAGATCAGAACTTGGCATCACAAAATCAAAACTCCCAGAGACTTGAAAAGGGTGTGTAGCACAGCAAGTTGAAGTTGGTTGAAGTTCAAAACTCTCTTCACACTTAAAGTGTTTCAGTCTGTTTTTTTTGTTCCAGCTTTTTATGCACAGAAGTGTTACCTAAAATACCCCAATATGCATCTGAATAATTTTTACTGTTCAGAGAAGACTAGTTTGAGGGCATCATTGCAGTGTGACAGGTAGATGGGAGTTGAAAAATACCAACGCAAACTCTTTGTGCTTATATGGTTTTTTTCATTTTTAGTTCTTTTCATATTATTATGAAAGCACTGTTCCAACATCAATATATTACAAAGCAAATATTATCAGGCAACTTGCATTATTTTCACAGGATCATGTCTCCCAGAGTACTTGCATTGTGGAAATTGCTTCTGAAGTGCACAGAAGTGTACTTCAGTAATGAGACAGTTTGAGCCGCCCAGCTCGCTGCATTGAGTTACAGAACAGAAGTTACTTCGCAAATGTGAAGCTTCAGGGTTTATATTCTACTTTAAGGTGATTATTGGGAATTCCTCAAATAAAAGCAGATTTGGCCTTAACATCATCAGTCCTCTAGGAAAAATATTAAGGAAGGAGGCACACCAATAGAAACAATATGTATAGCTTGCTCATGAGGAACGGGCATAATGGCAAGAAAACCTTTATACCTGGAGCAGTGCTGAGTGACAGGGGCTCACAGGAGCTGGAGCATCCGTTTGTGATGTGCCAGCAATGGACTGGGGATGCCTGGAGCTCCTGCAGAGGTTGAGGTGCCAGCTGTGACAGGAGGATTGTCCTCAAAGCCTCTGGGAGAGGAGAAGTGGGAAGGAGCAGCCAGCCTAATGGAGCAGTGGTCCCAAGCCAGCAGCTGGTGAGAAACCTCAAAGCTGCTCAAGGCTACAAGGAAGTAAAAGGTTAGAACTGAAGCTGCCAGGACAAAATATGACATTACTGCAATAAATTACATTGAACACGGGGTGAACACAGGGTTTATTAACATCACATGAAATGCTGATTAAGTTCTGTGCACAAGGCAAGGAACATAAAAAGCAAATGCTGAGGTAACATACAGTGAGCGTCACAAGCTATTGTGCTTAGGCCAGGCACAATGGGCACTAGGTAGGGGAGATGTGAAACTCCTACCAATGAAACCATCTGCTTTATAACAAAAAGAGAAAGCTAGACTGCTCTGGAATAAGTATACTTTTTCCTGAACCAGTAAGACTGTCTCTTGTAGTGTTTATTTGTGCTTTTTTAACCATTAATATAGTCCTATACTGAATGAATGCAATTGAAAATGGAAACAGTTTTGCTTTCCTGTACATCAGTTTTCTTATTTCTACCACTGCTTTTACTTCAGCAGTCAGTTTGGGAGCTCTTGCAGAGGAGGTTGTTGATTCAGTGATATGGTTCAGGTAGTTAATACAGAGTGAAGAAGCCCTATAGCTTTTCATTCCAGATCAGACAGACGACAAACATGCTGGCACTGGCTAACAAAATGCTGTAGAGGTGTTGCAGTGCAAGAGCAAAACATAGCTGTCAAGTACCTTATTGATATTTTGCACTTTCAGTCTCAAATGCTTAGTTAAAGGTCATCCATCCAAAAGGAATTTGGATATTCTTTAACCTTTCTCAGTGTCTCTTGCTCTCTCCCAATACACTTTGAAGTCATCTGTAATATTTCCAGGTGTATCTATGAGGAATGCTGATGCTGATGAACTGACAGGTGGTCTTTTTCTGCTGAACTCAGTAATGAGCTGTTCTTCACTCCTGAAGATGATGATCTTTTTTTTTTTTGTTGTTGTTGGCCAGGTCATCGTTGCCAAGATAAAATACTCTATTTTTTCATTTATAGAAAGGAAACTTATACTACTGATAATGGAGTGATCTGAACCCAGGGGTCTTGAAAGTAGGTCATTAAGTACTCAGTATAGGAAAAAGTGTGTTTTCCAGTGTTCCTGACTTTACTGGAGGGAATTGTCTTGTTTTCTAAATCTTGGCTTTAAAATCGAAAGACTTCTATAAACAAACAAACAAAAAAATCGATCATTTGATTTCATCACAAAGAAAATAATTATATCTAAGAGTAACATATTTTGAATCAGGAATAACATTTTTCCATTGATTTTTTTTTGAGCAATAAAGTGTCTGAAAATAACATTTTTCGATCATTGGACAACACAGATTTTAAAGTCAATAATAGAGCAGATTGCCTCAAATTGGAAAATGCAGAAACAACTGTGGCATTGTTTTTTGTTTCTGTTTGTCTGTGGTTGGTATTAAACAAATCAGACATATATGATACAGCAACAGTACTTACTGGGCTATAATCTACGTAAGTGAAAGTTGCCAGGAGTCAGTTTGGCCCATGATACCTGCAGCAGTGCAAGGTTGCACTCATTTGTTATGGCCACCAAGGTGCTGTTATGGGGTTTACCAGAACCCGGCAAGGTTCACCTGCTCCCTTCATTCCCTTGGGATAGCCCATCTATGCTGGAAAAGCACCAGTTGATTTTGCCATCTTCTGGGGTTCTAGCACTGTGAGCTTGTTCTCTTGTGACCTCTTTTTTCTCTCTTCCCGTATGTGTTTTTAGGTGACTGGAACTGACAGGTAATTTGGGCAATTTACTTGGCTTGTTCACTAAGTGCCCCGAGTATTGATATGACTGACTTGTGTTGTAGAAGTAGCCACACGCTCTGCCAGGTTGTGCAAGATGCTGTATATGCAGTTCAGGTACACCTGAAAATGTGGCTGCTTTTTGACAATGGGTACCATTGAATGCCAGCAGCTTTTACATGCATTGTATGTTACATTTTGAGATAATTAATACAGACACCATAAAACTCACCTACCTCTCACCCTATCCCTTTTCTGGGGATTTTGAAGCACAGCTCATGAAGTAAGGGTTAAATCGCCTACCTAAAATACAGCTCATATGTCATGGCTTTGCTTTTTTTTGTCCAAATATCACTGTAATAATTACCGTAACAGAGAGCTTTCTGTGGAGTTAATGTCCTTCTGGCTTAATGGCCCCTGGTTATTCTCAGGCCATCAACTTTTCCCAGCTGGTCATCAATCCCAAAGAACTGCCTTGTGCCTCCATTATTATTGCTTAAGTAGATGACATTTCTGGTGCAACCACTGCCTCCCAATGAGATGATATTACAGCCAACAGCTTTCCCCCCCCCTTGCTTCCAGTATTGTCAAAGCATTATAAACAGCTGGTATGAGAATGTTGTGGCTGTTGGCTGTGAATTCCTCTGACAATTTTTAGGTGTGAGTTTTGTAGATTTCGACTGAAAGAATCTGAGTGAGGTGACTGAAAATGACTTGCCTGGAGCAGCTACACGGGCTCAGCCCCCATGCATCATTCAAGAAGTAGCTGGGCAATACCTGAATGTTTCAGTCTAAAGACTTTTTCCCAGAAGGAACAGTTTTCAAACAAGATCTGGGACAGATGTTTTGGGGCAGTGTTAATGTTTATCATCTAGCAAATGTTGACATCCCCCTCTCACTCCCTGTCCCCAAGCTTCCACAGCTCCACTGATGGTCACCCTTGTTTCCTAACAATTGATGGATTCCCTGTCAGACTTCTAAAAAAGAAACAAGTAAGTTGTAGCTCAGTAGGCCAGAAACCAGCAGAGATTGTCTAGGTGAAAATGTCTTGCTATGTGGCTATTCAAACCCATGTGAGGTAACATTGGTGCTGACTACATTTCCTTTAACCTCATTAGCACTTCATCTTGCTTTCCCAAGCATGATGGTGGAGCAGCAAGTTCACCTTAGAGCCTTTTGCTAGGTAATTCATCAAAATGGCAGGTGAAAGCTTAAAGGAAAATGCATGTAAATACTGCACTAGGAACCTTGGCTCACAGAGGCATGAACATTTCTACCCATATCATTAGCTCTGGATTACAGTCCATATATGTGAAAGAAAAGGGACTTTGTTGTTTGGGGAGGATGGAGATATAAAGCTTACTGGTTGTATCATTACGCAAATTTTATAGTTTAGTTATTTTGTCTTTAATTAAAAAGCAGTTCATCATTCAGTAGCTATTCTCATAGAAAAAAGCTCAGAGTGCTACCACTTACTGCCTTCAAAATTAAAAACAAGTTACTTACTTACTTAAATAAAATACACCCTTCAAATGCTGGGGGCCAAAACATTTCCAAACAGGGGATTGAGTATCTCAAAGCTAGGTTATGTCTTCTTTTCAGCTTCAGAGTTTTAAGCTGTGCCTCACAGCATGCTGATTTAGTCATTTGATTCCTGTATACATGCGGGTGATACTAAGTGTAATTATATGTCATCATAACTTCTCCTTATTGCTAGTAAACCCACCAAGTTTACACCTGGAGACATGCTAGCTATGTTTGTAATGACATGAACAATGAGCTGCCATGGAGAGCCACAGGGTTTGATCTCGAGGTGCTGAGGCCCTGTGGTGGGTTGACCTCAGCTGGATGCCAGGTGCCACCAAGCCACTCTATCACTCCCCTNGGAAGACAAATGTAGTGAATAACAAATGTCCCCTCCCTTCCTTCGCCTTTCTTTTAGCTTTTATTGCTGAGCAGATGTCATATGTCCCTTTGGTAAGTTTGGGTCAGCTGTCCTGGCTATGTCCCCTCCCAAGATCTTGCCCACCCCCCATCTACTGGTGGGGGGTGAATGTTGGGGAGACAGCCTTGATGCTGTGTGAGCACTGCTCAGCAGTAGCCAAAACACTGGTGTGTCATCAACACCTTTCTAGCTACCAATAGAAAGCACAGCACTATGAGGGCTGCTGTGGGGAAAATTAACCCCATCTCAGCCAGACCCAATACAGGCCCTCATTGTCAAAGATGGGTTTAGGTCACTAGTGCTCTTCAGCGCCAATGAATCCCATCACCTCCTTGGTATACTACAGGATCGGGCCAGTGCCACAGTGCAGGAGATGACTGCTCTCAGCATGTTGTGTGTCTGATTTTCAGCCTCTGGAATTAAACAAGCCTATTACTCACCAGGAAGGTATTGGAATGCCATTCTTTATGGTTAACGATGAAAATAAAATTCTGATAGACAACCTTAGGGAAGAAGATCAGTAGATCAAAATGATCATGAACCAAAGTGGCCTTCCAAGGAACTTCAAACTGGTGACCAACCAGTTCAGTTTCTTTGCCTTTTGTTTGCAAAGAAACGACAAGATATACGTGCTGTATGTTTTATAATCTGATGTTACTGGTCTTAAATGCTGCAAGATACTGTTTCACGGAGGGCACCAAGGCACACACAGTTTATTGTATTCTTGTTAGAAATTAGCACTTTGGGGATACTGTTAACCCTCTGGCCCTTTTTAGTTCTCGTGCTGAGTAGCAGATACACTTACATACTCCTCTTACTGATATCTATATTGGTGGCATACATCAGTTATATGATTTATAATGCATTTTCATTTTCATGAAAGCTTGTTTTTACTCTCCTGATTCCATTAGGTCAGGCACTCACTGAACAGGCACCTCCTGTTCCATTTTACTGTGCAACTTTTAAAGATGACCTGACAGCTAGAAAAAGTTCAGTGCACTAACTCACTGTCATGTAAAATATACGCAGACATTAATGACCAGCTCTGACTGTTGAACCACAAAGGAGGTACAAGAGCATTGTAGTGGTAATGGCACCAACTTGGAGATGGCATGGAAGGACTGGCCAAGGCATAACTCTCTTCCCTTAGCAAAATGTCCTGACCCCAAGGTTGAAAAGTTATTCACACCTGTGCTTATGAGGACTTACAATTGATTATTTCCTGAAAAAAAAATTGGAAGAGGAAGAATCAAAAATACTCCAATTATAGCTCATTTGTGGGAAGTGGAAGAAGTACAGTCCTATGCAGCTGGGGAACAGTATAGAAGCTGCCGTGATTACTGTATATGATGCAGCAGTGGAAAGGAGGATTTAACAGTGGACTTAACAACACAGAGGAACTTTTAAGGGCTATACATCCATACCTCATCTTCCCCATCTACAAAATGTGCAGGTAATGTGTCCCCAGTTATATGGGAAGAAGACTGCTGGGCAAGATTTATGTAAAGTCCTCTTGAGATTTTTGCTGTAAAATATGCCATGTACACGTAAAATATAGTTATGTAGTGAATGGGAAGATGTTTACAGCTAATTTTGAAGTATGTATGTTTTTGCAGCCTTTAAAAATGCACTGCAAGAGTTGTGCGTTGGTGACCAGCTCTGGACACCTTCTGGGAAGTAAACAAGGTGACAGAATCGACGAGACAGAATGCGTAATACGAATGAATGACGCACCTACTCGAGGTTATGGAAAAGATGTTGGAAACAAAACGAGCCTTCGAGTCATTGCACACTCCAGTATTCAGAGGATTTTGCGAAATCGCAATGAACTCTTAAATATGAGCCACGGTGCTGTGTTTATCTTCTGGGGTCCTAGCAGCTACATGAGGAGAGATGGTAAAGGCTTGGTGTATAACAACCTGCAGCTGATGAATCAGATACTGCCTCAATTAAAAGCATATATGATTTCTCGCCACAAGATGCTTCAATTTGATGACCTTTTTAAACGGGAAACTGGGAAAGACAGGTGAGAACTTACGGGGATACCTTTGGGGGATGTCATACGGTAGTAAAATAATGTAGTTCATATATACTAATTTCAGATCTGCTCAGAGGGACCATCACACCCATTAAATCCTCTGCCTCATGAGTTGTAATATGGTATGGCATGCCAAATAACATCACTTGTAACATAAGTAAAAAATATGCATCAAAATAATTTGTATGGAGTATTGCCTCATCAACTTAGAGTACCAGAATCTGGATGTACTGTTTATACCAGCCAAGGAGGCAGAAGCTGTTTAAATCTCGCTTTGCGGTAATATACCTGAAAGTTTTTTTACTGATTCTGAAAAATCAGAATGGATAGGTTATGTTTTCTTATAGAGGAAATGCCACCATTCAGTGAATTATAATAGCTGTTTATTGAATTTAAGCATTCTTGGAACATTGCAGCAAAGCTTCTTGTAAAACAAATAAACATTAGTCATACATTAGGTGCTTCAGAACAGTTCATCTTGTATTTCCACTGGGAAAAGGAAAGTTATTATGATAGTTACATCTTCATGAGACTGTTTACAAATTGTAGGCTGATCTTCAAATGAAATTTTAGTAAGTGACCCACTGCAGAACTTGAGCATTTTCACATATAATGTTTGAAAATGGGCATTTAAAGCAAAGACTTCCTAGCAAGAAATAAATTTATTTTTAATGAACTCCTATTTTTTACTTATTAAATATGCTGCTGTAAAAATGGAACAGGGTCCCCACTTAGGTACAAATGAAGAGGTAGGTTTATTGTGCAGTAACTCATTGTGAGATTTTGTAGCTTCACAAATACTATACATACACACCAAAGCTTGGAGCTGGGCTCGATCCTCTTGTGGACAGGGAGGACTCAAGAGCACGGACTTTGTTTTCTGGGCTGCATGACAAAGGCAGAACCAGTGTTGGAGGAAACTTGCATCCTCTTAGCTGACAGCGACTGCATCTTTGCTTCGCATTTGCTGCCTTTGTCTTTCATACCCCACATGGTTTGCTTGCAGAGCTCTGTTCAGTTATAGTGGATCAATCTACGTATCTAAGTTCTTGATTGACTCACACTAATGCTAGCTAGAGCACACAGTAACTTGGTCAGTTTCTTACCATTAAAGGTCCTTTTATCTTCGTCCTCAAATCGGTGCTTGTGAGTCTCTGCCAGAGACTGCCTCTGCCAGAAGGAGAAGGAAAGATAACAAGGGGAGATACCCTGCCAGTTCTGGTGTGTTACTGTCTTTTCCAGGTTTGTTCACCCAGAGTAGAGCGAAGCGAGAAGGTCAATTAAGCATTTGACCCCTTCAAGAAAAGTGCAAAGGATTATTTCTATGATGTCCAGTATTTACAAAGGCATGAAAGTTAACAAAGCTGTAGTTGCATGGTAACGTGGGCCACCATCAGCCCTAAGGGTCTGACCCTATACACAAGGAATGCACGCTGCCACCTCCTTTCCTGGATTACTCTTTCAGTGTAAGACCACATGCAGTCCCCAGTTTTGAGGAACAGTTTACCTCTTCTGCTTCAGTCTGGCCAGTTCTGCCATGGGGAGCCAGGGTCCCATTCCTTTCCTGACACTTGCTATGCAATTTCAGGCAAGCTGCTCTTTCTGGTTCTGCATCACCCATCCAGAGCAGGAGGCCTATAGCTGTGCATGTGAAGAAAGCATTTCTTTTTCTGCACAGGCACCAGGCTCAGTCTTGGCTCCTGAAATATTCTCAAGGCGTTTGAGACATTAGTGACATTATAACAAGTTTATACTGGACTCAGTCATGGGCACCCTAAACTCCCAGTGTGAATCAAGGGCACCTGGATGCTAGCAAAATTCAGCCTCACGAACAGGTCCTGCTGCTTTTAAGAGATTGCAGGCTCTGCTGTGTGTGAACCGCTCCTTTAGAGGGCACATACAGCATACTTGAAGGACTAAGAAGATTAAAACAGGAGATGAAAATAAATGAATAGGCAGCACAGAAAAAGAGAGGGAAGATGAAAAGAAACATGGGTAGGAAGGAATTTGTAAGGGAAGAAAATTCATGTAGCTGTGGGGGCAGGAGCAGAACATTGTACAGCCCAGAATGTTGCTATTCCCTGGGAGGTTTCTGCTGAGCTCTTGACATTAGTGCCTGCAAAAAACAAAGGAGGGAGAGAGAAGCCTGATTGCAAGGTTGCAATAATCAAACCATTCATTTCTGTCTTGAAAGTGATGAGAAAAAAGGTAATTGGATGTATTGTGCTTTTCGAAAAAAAGCTGATTTTGAAATGAAGGGAAACCTTCAGAAAACATTGCCAGTTAAATAGTACGGTGAATGACAAAGGCTGCAGAGCAATATACTTGGTATTATAAAGTAACTGTACTTGAAAATAACTTTATAATTGAATAAGGGTACATTAAGAAAATATGATTCAGAACCAATATTATAGTAATTAGATAAAGGAAGCATAAATGAAATAACTGCAGGAAGAGTATTTCCGTAGAGATTATAAATGAGATTTTGGTGGAGCAGAAAGGCCTTTAATTGTAATTTAGTGTGCACTACAGAATTATCAGCACAGTGTGTTAGTTCATCGTATAAAAGAATATCTGATAATTTCCCCTAATAAGCACATGACAGTTCTTCATATTCTTTCATTACAGCTGATTAGGTATAAAAACAGTATTCTTTTGTTGGACTCTTGTTCAGATCTTTTATGAAAAGGCAGGACACTGTAACCCTGTTTCTATATTGCTGTCCTGCAGACATGGTATTTAAAGAGGTCAAAGTGGTACTTGGTAAGTTTTTAAATGTTTTGTTTTGTTGTTTAGCTTTTAAGCTATTTTATTTAAATTCAGTTATTCTCCTATTTATTGCAAACACTAAATTACAGCATAAGTGTGTGTAAGCAAAAAGAAAACTAACCCAGCAGACAGCCTAGCTAGGTTGCCTGACCTGTGCAAAGCTCAGCCACTTCGGTCATGGTCTAGATACAACTGCTCCCATGGTTTTGGGATGTAAGGTCTTAGGCACCTAAAACAGTGGCCTTGTGCAAGTTCCAAAGTACTCTTAGCCTGAACATGTTCCTGAATTACTAGCGATTCATTGGCTCAGAAACTCTCAAGTGGCAGGAAAGCAAATTTTTTAGGCTTTTCCCTAGCTTTCCCTTTCCTAATTATTTTGAGCCAAAAACTATTATTTACTGTTTTGTATTGCTGCAGTGCCTGAAGGCCTCTGCTGAGCTTATGACGCAGCTATGACATTGTGACAAATTGCACCACCCCCCCAAGCTTAAGTGCAAATTCAGAAAATAAATAAGGCCCCATAATTGGAAATAATGAGATGCTTAAATCATGTTATTCTCCAAATGCTAGCTTAGCCTGGAAGTCTATATGTCAGGAGCAGTAAAAACATACGTTTCAGGAGTTCATACATTACCAGGTGACCCACAAAGGACAGGACAAATTACCTAGGCTCACCAGCATCCTTCAGGCATTTTTGGTTAAAGAATTCCCTTATGTTTAGAAGTGCCTTTTAAGCAGCCAGCATTGATACCACCACTTTTTTTTTCCTTTACAATAGTCTAATTCACTGAGGAAATGGGAAAACTTGGTACAACGTATTCCTCAATCTGACAGAGCTCAAAACATCTCCTTCCTACTGCCCTGTAGGTGACCTACTTGGAACCAACTTGTTCAGCATTAGCTTGGGAAGCTGCATGGTGGGCTCTTGCCTGCCGAATTACATATTAGTGATTGCTGGCACTTGCTTGCAGTGGCTGTTGTGGCTTCAGGTCCCTGCTTCCAGGACTGTTGTGCATTCTGCTACCACTGGGTAAACTGCAAAAGATGGCCTTGGAACTGGGGTCAGGACCTGGGATTCCCAGGTGACTGCTCTGATGAGAACTTCATGTTCTTTGCTGTGCTTTTTTGGGGGGGTCACAAAATTTTGCAAGTGTCAGGCAGATGTAGGTGTGGTGGAAGGGGGTTAATGTAGGTTTCATATTAGTACAATCTGACACAGCACACAAGCCATCCAAGAGCCTGCACTTGCTCTCACAGTGCCTCAGCTTTAGTAAGAGATGAAAGGAGAGCCAGTCACTGTGACACGCTGTCATCAGGAATCTGAGGCCTTTTTGGGACACAGAGGACACAGGCTTGAACTTCTTCCTGTGGGACTTTTCTAGCTGAGTGAGGAGCCATTAGGGAGACCTGCTGTCTCCCTCTTTAACAGTATCTGAAAGGAGACCTTGGAGTGAACTTCTTTTCTCTGGAGCAAATACCTGACTATGTCCCTCCACTTCTAAGAGAGGTGCCTGACTTGGTCCTGTAGGGCTGCCCCTAAATATGCCTTTATGACACCTTTAAGACATTCTCCTTGACCCTCCTGTTCCAAGACTGCCAGCTCTCCCCAGGCATCGGGACAGTGCAGGAACCTAACACAGGACTGGGACTTTCAGCGCGTATGCCAGGCAACCAGTAACCGTTACAGGACCCAGCTCTTACACGCTGAACAGCAATGACAAGCAAATGCTAGGAAGAGGAAACGTTACTGTTGCCATTTTGCAGATAAGAAGCAAAATTTAAGCACAGCTTGTAAATCTCTTACATCTGTGAGCAGTTACATGGAGATATCTCCTATTTTGCATAAATAATGCTGGGATCAGTTGTTCTTCTTTTAAAGATTTCTCCCAGCCTGCAGAGGAGGCCAGGAAAGGAGCTGCCTTAGAGGGCTCCCTTGCAGCACTGTCATTCATATTCAAACGTCCCACCAGGCAGGGATGGGACTTAGGGCAGGCAGGGGGGTAGCACCTAGGATGAAGGTTTCCCAGGCTGGCTAAGGGACAGGCATAGCTGCAGCTAACTAAAAGTTTCGTGCCAGCAGTCACAGCGAGTGTCTCGGAGCTTCTAGAAACCAAATCATGGACGGGGTGGGAGGGAAGATGGTTAGACCAAGCACTTGAGGACAGACCTCGCTCCAGCGGACAGGCTCCTCCGTATGCTGTGGGAGGCAGCATTTTAAGCAGCCCTCTTCATCCCCCATGAGGTGTCTTCCTGAGCACTTAGTGTCTAAGCTCCATTAGGTGATTATAGATGTGTATAGATTACTAGCAGAAGAATATAAATATAGGACATGAAGTTTCAGTCACTTAAGGTAAACTTACCAAAAGGTCAGCTAAATATTAACATTGCTGTGCCCAAAATTAATTACAGCAAGGGCAGTTTCTGCATAGATTAGTCCACTGACAGAAGACACTAGCAAAATCATTAAAAGATGAATGAGCAAAGTAGTCTTGGTTGCCCAATTTTCATAACCTTTCACAAGAATGAAAAAAATGCCCAGAAATTGCTTCACATATCTCAAGAATCATTTGTCAGCCTAGAAACTTAATTATGTTTTTGCTTTCAGGAAGATATCCAACACTTGGCTTAGCACGGGCTGGTTCACAATGACTATCGCATTAGAGCTCTGTGACAGGATAAATGTTTATGGCATGGTGCCACCGGATTTCTGCAGGTAGGATTTATTTTGGAATCATTATTAGCCAACAAGGTTGAACGTTACAGATAAGTATCTGAATATTTTAATTTTTTTCTCTGCAACATGTCTTCAGTCGTCTTAAAGCAATTAATTAACATGTCCCAAGATCTGATTCTGAAAACAACAAACAGCATTTAATTATGTTATATAAAATATTTAAAAAATTTGTTTGTAGTGTGGGAGAATTAATCCATCTTGTTGGTTTCTTTTAGTCTCTGAATATTTATCAGCTAAAAGTAATGCAATAATTGGCATGAAATTAATTGGAAGAAAGGAGTACTGGAAAACATTACTTTTAATTTGTTTTTAAAGTTTCCCCCCAGTTAATAGAGGAACCGAGTTCTCACAGTGACTAGTTTCTAAATTGAACTTTCTACGCAACTCAAATTAAGGTTGTTTTATCTCTGTTACATGAATCCCAATCTTCCAGTAAACTAGCTTCCTAAATAATCCCTGCCAAAAAAAACCCAGAATTTGGACCTGCAGAATAGATGATCAGTCTTGTAATCACCCATTTTGGTCACGCACGGTGTGGGCCACAAATGGTAGAAGCAACACACAAATTCTGTCAGTGGAAGCTATGTGACCCCTTCATGCTGTTTTATAAAGTAACAACATGTGTACGTTTTATGGCTACGTTGTGCCTCCAGCCATGTTCAGGACTCAGGCCCAAGGTGCTGGTTAAGGTTTCCTACTATGGATCAGTGATAGAGGGAAACAGTCTTCAGGACTTCTGGTACTGGACCAAAATCACGTTAGCTGCATGATGCAAAGCACTGATCCAGTATAAATTCATACAAATTTGTTTCACATCAGCAATCTTTATGCTGACTTAAGTATCACCTGTCCATCACCACTAGGCCTAGCACTCTGGCCTTTCAGAAAAATGTGGTTACGTGCCCACACCTCATCCTGATCCCGTTTGCACTGTTAGGTGACCCAGCAATGCACAGAGCTGCTACTGGCAGTCTGGAGTGATGGCATCAGTGTAACGTTTCATCACCTGCTCATGAATCCCTTTCACTAAGAAGTACTTGCTTGAATTTTCTGTTGCAAATTTAGTGATCTCACTGAAGTCTGGCTCATTGACTAATTCAAGATGCCTTTCAGGGGCAAGAGGAGCAAGGCTACAGTGACAGGTTAGCTCATCTATCAAAGAACAGGACTGCTTTGACTTTCTTCTGAGCACTGAAAAAGCTCATTTGGGAATCTGCATTTGTCCTGGGCACACAGGTAGAAATCCCTGAAGAAATTACAGTATAAAATGTCAACACTAAATTCCACTTTGTAAGAATTTCTACAAATTATAACAAAACACTGAGATAAATGCTATGATGTACTGCCAGATTTCATCATGAATTCTCCAAGGAAAATAACAAACTAGATCAGATATTCTGGACAACATAAATACCTTCCACAGCACAGCATTTCAGTTCCCCTGTCATTTCAGCTGGCCAAGACACACTTCTTCAGTTTCTGTAAGTGGCTGCTCTGTCTTACTCCAGCAGTAGCTGTATTCCAGTGGCACATGGAAGTAATTCTTAAATAAACTGATGATCTAAAAATACACAAGACAACAATTCACTAAAGCAATGGTCAATCCTAACTTCTCAGGCAAAGTCAGGTTAGTTTAAATACATAAACTTAATTAAAAAAAAAAAAACAACTGTTTTTAAGAGAGGCTAAAATTGTCACTGAGACCACATGAAAGGCTTTCATAGAATTGATACACTGAAATCAAATGGATATAATATTAAAATATAACACAAGAAAGGCTGTAGTCAATCCTACCATTGATAGATGTAATAATGCTTACAGCCTACATACAAAATCTTAACATCAAGGTACACTTACCTGGTTGTAAAAAGGGAAAAGGTAATTTCTTAATCAAAAGAATATGAAGTGTCTTTACTTCAGGTTTAGTCCCCAGATGGTGAAAGGGAAAACTGTAGTTGCCATGCCTGGAAGAAGCTATCCATGAAGATCTACGAAAGGAACTCTTGCCATAAATACAGTTAGCCTTCTTAGTTTGCTCTTCAGTCACTCATTAAGAAGTTGAACGGTGCTTCCTTTCAAAGAAATAAGACAATAAAATAGAATAGCAGAAATAAAGAAATATTCTGTAATTTTAAGCCATATTTCCTGGTTTTCAGGCAGACAAAATACAAATGTACCATGTAAAAAGCAAAACCAAAAAACAAAACAACAAAAACGCCCACCCTACCTCTCTCATGTGTGTGAGATGGTATAGGTACTCTAGTTGCTGTGCAACTAAAGAATCATTAAGATTAAAAAAAAAAACAAACCCCACAACTCTTATTTCTATTCAGAGTTAATATCACCAAATTTACAACTTCAGCAGATACCCATTATTTTTTAAGTATTAATTTGTGGAGTAAGTCATGAGCGTGGGTGATCACTGTCATGGAACTAAATTAGTATCACATCTGTAATGTGAAGGACATCTCAAAGGTATCGTGAATATCATACTGTTGGTTCTGCTACAAATTATTAGCTTAAGATCATTAACCAAATTGCTTCCCACCCATGCAGGAAAAATAGTCTAGTGAAGGAGTCTGGAGTACCGACTAAAAGATTTGTCACTATTAATTGCAACAACGTGTTTTAGATTCGTTTCTATTTACTTTTGCTGGACATTGATTTTTATAGCTGAACTGGAATTGGTGACCTGATTATTATAAATTTCTAGTAGTTTACAGCAAAGCTATATGTAATATTGAATCCCTTTACTTTGCTACAGATTTATGCTGTAGTAAGGGTTAATGACTTCGATATTGCTCTCATGCTGTTAAATACATCTGACTTGCACATTCTAGAATAAGATGAAAGCTTGTGCTTCCATGCAAATTGCAAAGATTTTGGAGTGTGTGCACCTCTCACTCTTTTGTCACAAGAAAGACAAGCCATCTTGCTGTATTTTTTCCAGTGCCCAGGGATCCAATCCTGGAGCAAACTAGCACCCCAGATGGGAAGCATTTCTCTCTCTGAGCTCCCTTTGGCAGCCTGCTGTATGCACAGGACTCACTCCCGAACTGGGACGTCAAGGATTTTCCTCTTGCCTCCCCACATCAGCAGCCTGATTGCAGTGCACAGATAGCACCACGATTCCTGAAGGCACTGCAGTGCTGCTGCTTTTCTTTGTGGCTGCTCAGCAGCATTGGTGGGAAGGACACGGACAAGCCTTAATGCAGTTTGTAATAACTCCAATCCCTGTCCATTGGAGCATCGGCAGCAGTGGGAGGTTGGTTCCTTGCAGATATCTCTGGGTACTCATGCACAGAAGGAAAGCTCAGGGTGTTAGTGAGAAGAGCCCTCTGTAACCCCCCTCCTCTTCATGGGCCTTCTGGAACTCACAGAAACTTGAAGTTTAATTCTGAGCCTTATTTTAACTAATATGAATAATTTTTGCTCCAATTATAGAGCCAGATCATTTTCCTATAAGAATCCTCATTTGACTGCCAGGCCATTTCCCATCTGTGATAATTTGCCTGAAAATTGGCATTTGAAATCCTTTAATTTATTCCTTTGGGTACAGCTTTTAAATCTAGTGTTTTCTTACCTCCCTCTCTCCACTTTCAATTGCTTTAAATCAAGTGCAAAGAAGCAGTTGTTGCTAGCTACATTTCCTGGGGCTTAGGAGGGACTTGATGGAAGAAGGGGTGCTCACAGGATTGTAAACTGTATGGGAGACAGTCGTGTCCTTTGGTCCATACGCCTGGATCTCACCTCATTACCTTAGTAACTTAATAACAAAATGCATAAATGGTTTGGAAAACAGGGCTAGTATAGAGGTCAAGGAAATGGGATCCTGGGAATAGAAGGCAAAACATTATCCAGAAATCTTCATAGTCCTGGCACAGCACCTTGCCCATCACTCAGCATGTTAATGACACTTTATTCACCCTTCAAAATATGCATTATTTTACAAAGCGTGTGAGTACGTATAGTTTTAGGGGGTTGATTTATTGGTAAAGGAAGAGATTGACCAGACTGTGCCATGGGATGGCCTTGGTTTTCTGCCTTGTTTCTTTTGAGGCAAACACTGTTTGCTGTATTTTCAGCTTTCATTGTGGGTGGATGCCATCTGTGGGAAAATGTGCACTGAAGTGGCAAACAGTAGATGACTGACACTGGGTACAAGCACTTACACGGTTGCTGTGCTGGCAGGCTATTAGGCAGGAAGTATAGTATATTTTACAGAGGAACTTCCCTAGATTCCTCCCAGCTGTGATATTAATATGCATGCAAAGTCTGACAAAATACTGATTAATGTCCAGTATCAGTCAGTGATAAAACAGCATCTGTTTTAATGTTAATAAATGAGGTGGCAAGCAATTTCCGTATAGAAATTACTCATGCATTTCATTTGCTGGTGACACAAGCTAATTGCAGAGTTAGAAGATAACACAGTACAGTTAATTTGGGTTATGGTGTAGTTACTCAAGCCAGAGTTCAAATCCAAACCTTAGTAGCATGCAATCTAGGGGAATTCACAACTCTCATGAAAGGAGAAAGACTTCAGACAAAATATCCTAGGTACCTAACTGCCCTTCAGAGTTCCTAAATCCAAAATACATTTGGAATTTACCCTCAAAGCCTCAGTCAGCTGCAGAGTAGTCTTGGAGAGGTCTCAAGCCACCGGCATTTTCATTTTTGCATTGAATTCACCTCCAGTTCAGCCAGTAGACCTGCATATAAGCCTTGAAAGCACCCATCAGGGGATGCCTGAGCTCAACAGGGTGCCCGGACTGCGCTCCTGCCTCCCTCGCCTGCCAGGCCCTGTGCAGCCGGTGTTTCTGGACTGTTTCTGACGGGACATTGCACAAAATATAGTGACCCGTTACAGCCTGGAGCTAAGGGCATCCACTTAGGGTAGTCTGGTGTTAGCTTCAGAGCCTTCGATGTAATGTAGAATCCCCGTCTTCAAAAGAGAAATCAATTGCTAAGATATCCACTGGTAGAATACTGATAACATAAGAGATAAAGCACTTCCTGGGAGGTACATGCTTCAAAATGTTGCTTCAAAGAGGCAACAGAAGAGCATAACCCTAGGTAAATACTGAGCTAGCAGAGTGAGGGAGAAGAAAGAAGACCACTGTCAAGCCTCCTCTCCTTCCTCTGTCTGTCTGTCTGATCCACCTACCCGCTCTACCTGTGTACTTTGAGTTTTGTGTGGATTAAAAAAAGACCAGCGTTCCTATAGATCCTCTGTGAGGTTTGATTCCAGTTATCACTATCATCCATTGCTAATTTCAGCATACAGCAAAGGAATAGGGAAGAGACAAACAGCAATTTATTTCCTGCTTTTTGTTCTTCCAGTTCATGTTCTGCAAACCCAACTCAAGCCTTCATAAAAAAAGGGGTGGGGTGGGGTGGGGCAGCGGAGGGAGGATCCCAACCAAATCCACCCGGAGGTATCGGGGCCAGCAGCCTTGCAGGCTCACTTTGCAGTACTGGGCCCTGAGCAGTTAACTTATTTCCACTGTGACTGCATTTGTTCAAAGTCTGTTGGAGATACGATTTCAACTTCACTAATCCTAACTTTAAAGCAGTAAATATCCACCAAGCAATGTAGGTTTACCTTCAAGAACACTAGAGTAAAATCCAGCTTCAGTGCAGAAAGAGCGAGCAGTCTAAATGAGAGACAGAGGCCTATTTGTTTAGTAGTTCTTAAGAAAAAATAAATCACATTAAAATGTATCCTGTTAGATTTACAGTAACCATACAAATTATTTATTTAAGAGATTACAATAAGAGGTCCAATGTATCAAAAAAGTATGTGAAAAATTAATTGAAGATTGAGATCTAATAGTTGTGGCTAAAAAAAAGTATTAAATTTCTATATGAAGGGTATTTTTAACATTACAAATATGTTTTTTTGTAGGTGAAGTATTGAAGGATTTCTTTTCACTCTCTTATGTATTCCAGTGAGAATATAGACAGTAAATTTAGAATCCATCTTATTCTAGATATGTAATTTTATTGTTATTCTGGTCTTGTAAGATTGATCACCGTGTTGTGTTACCAGGAAGCTAGATTGATTGAATTAAAACGTTAATCTAAGGTACAAATGGAAAGCAGCAGCAATATCGTACATTACCACTGCATATACAATATGGATAATGGTAAAATAAGAAAAATTAGAGAATTGCGTAGGTGACATTAGCTATCTTCCCCTTCCCTTTCTTCCCCCAGTTCAGTAAATACCTCTGCAAGGCTTTTTACAAATCACAACCTAGATATACATCTCTTTTAAGCAGTTTGCTTCAAATTTCATAGTAGTATCACAGCCCTGCAGCACTCTCCCTTGTTTTTGAGCTACTGCTGTCCTTTATTTAACTGGCAGGAGGTGATTAAAGGAGAGCAATAAGAAAGAGCAAAGAAAACACCTTTGCCCCGTTCTGATATATTAAATATGCAAGAAAAATACAGCTCCCTAGAAATTTGGTTTAACTGGGAGAAAAAGTGGATTTGAGCCCATCAGCTTATTAAAGATAGCATCTTTTCAATCAGTAAAAAAGAACATCTTGGGCTTCCATCTATTTTCCTTCTTCCACAGGGATCCTAATCACCTTTCAGTACCTTATCATTATTATGAACCTTTGGGACCTGATGAATGCACAATGTACATTTCACATGAACGGGGACGAAAGGGCAGTCATCATCGTTTCATCACAGAGAAACGAGTGTTTGAGAACTGGGCACGGACATTCAATATTCACTTTTTCCAACCGGACTGGAAACCAGAACCACTCACTGTACATCACCCTGAGATTAAACCGGTGGTCTGAGGGACGAATGCACAAGACCACAATCACAGTCACCCGCTGTGTCAGCCTTCGGGGTGTTGGACCTTCTGGGACAGCAAGGCAACCTAGAGGAGAAGGGTAACGGGATTTGCAGCTGATAACTGCAACAACAGTCAGGAAGTTATGATGAAGGAGCAGAGCATATCAAGAGTACTTTCTGTCGAACTGTGTATTAATCCAGTATATAGCCTTTTCTGGCCATCTGACTTCCTGTATGTGTACGTGATTTGTGAAAAACAACTTGAGTATCATTAATGGGATGGTTAATTCATTATGGTTTTTTAAAGTACAATGCCACTGAATTTTCATAGTGAAAACTTACAGTATTTATTTAATGGAGGTTTTTATGCAACCTAGGCCAGTATTTTTCTAATTCACAGTTATGTGGTTGTTTATCTTTCATAATCTTTCAAATCCAAAATTAATATTGCTGATGGTTTGAAAGGCCTAGCTTTTTATTTATAAAATTTGTTTGAAAAATAATTCTATATAGCATGTAATTAATATTTGATCTGGAAATGTTGCATTTCTTTTAAAAATTTTGGGCTCTCTTCCAGCCTAAAGCCTTTAACAGAAAGAATGGTCCCATGTGCAGATCTAGCTAACTTTACATTCTGACACCTCATGTTAATATGAAAATGGTAGTGAAAATTCTGTTTGATATTAACGTGCATTTGCTGCTGTGCTATCAAGCTGCTGTTTTTTAATTAGGGGTGGGAGGAAGGAGGGCAAAGTTTATCCAAAAAAGAAAAAAAAAAAAAATCACTGTCTATAGCAGCATGCTTTCAATGAAGAAGAGACCAGCTAAGGCTGGAGGGGTTGTGTTCTGTTTTGCCTCTTGTAGTCCTGCAAGAGGCTGAAGGAGCAACCCTCCTGAGGCAACAGACTACAAACCAGGCAACAACGGCTTGAAACATGACCAAATTTCCGAAATCAAGACGTTACGCTACCAGGTACTACAATACCAGCCATAGTAGCCAAAAAGCCAACAGTGCACCTGGAAAATTCTCTTGCCTTCCACTGTTCCAAGATCATCGCTGATCTCGGAGATCCTGGATTGCGCTGAAGTTGGGATGTGAAAAGTGTTCCACAAGTACAAAATTGTCCCCTTGAAAAGAGCAAAGCTACACTTGGTGGTTTTTTTGTGAAGTACACGTGCATGGCAAGTCCCTGCAAACCAAGGGGACAGATAATGCTAGTGCTGTATATGGAACCTCACAGTGTGAATTACTGGGTTACATTTGGCTTGTGAATAAAGAAGATTTCAGTTACAGTATTATTTTTCCTTTTGCCTCAGATACTAAATCTCTAATTTCTTCAAAGTAATCAGTAGGAATAATTATTGCATGAAACATTATACCTCAGGTGACAAAAGCTGTCTCTCATTAGGCAAATACTAATGCTAGAACAAAGATGCTACCTTAAAACATCTAAATCCAAGAAGCTGAACCTCAGATGCGATATGCAGAACTGGGACCAAACTCACTATCATTTAAACCCACTTACAACCCACGGTCTTCCTCTTTCCCAGACTGGACAGCAATAGCTGCAGCTGCCCTACAGATACCCCGAATCTCTGGGGACAAAGTGAACTGCCCTGTCAGGGGCAAAACAGTGTTAGCCCTGTAACACCATGTGGACCTGAACAGCAGGCCTCCAAGAGCCACTCACCTTGCTGCAGCCCTCCCCACTATCAAAGAGCAAGAAACGATAACCTATTTTGCCTTAAAAGTTGTCTTTCGGTGTTCTTCCTGGTATACACCACTCAGCATACAAACTGAATGCAAAGCTCTACTATTGCCAATTGTTCGTAACCTGTCTCTTGTCAGCTGGTGTTTAACTATCCCTCTTTCACCGACTGTGTTTTATTCCTTCCACTTGATTTCACAACATTCTACAAAACACAGAATGGATTTTGAACCAATGGTAATTTGAACGTCCCTTTCAGCATGTGTACTGGGGCGTGTATCGAGCATATATTGCTCAAATTGATGAATGCTGTCAAATTGATTTACAGATCATTTCTAATGTGACTGCAAGAGATGGTACAGGTCACAGCAGGTCCTCTGATGCCACCATCCTTTTGTTATTTTATTAGTGATGTAATTATAAAAAGATCTTGTCATTCTAAAATAGAGCTCTTCGTTTTTCCATTCATTGAGGGCTGCGGGATGTGTATGCTAAATGTTTAGTTATGTTACTGTTAAAAACAGATCATTTCAAAATAAATTACACTGATCTACTTTAAGTATTCAGTAGAAACACAGGGACTTGCCAGGCTCTGTTGTGCTCCACATGCTTGTTTCCTGTCTGCAAGACTGGTCAATACCAAGTAGATCAGATGAAGCGTTAAGAATGTGAAAGCGAAACATGGGATAAACTGACATTAGATCTCCTAACTTCTAACGGAGCGAAGCTAAGGATTGTAAATATTCCTTCTTCAGTTTCTGTGAATAACGACTATGTGTTCTTGTTGCCCTTATACACATCCAGTCTTTGAAACAAAACAAGCCCAAAACTCACTTTCGTCTCATCAACTTCCCGTGGAGTTTCAGCAAGTTCCCCCATCTAATTACAGAAAGTAGGAAGGAGCATTTTCTAAGAGTAAGTCACACCTGTATATATAAAACTCACTGCAAAAGGAATTTGATGAAGCCAAGGAGACAGCATGTTTTAAATAGGATTGATCACACAGATTTATATGGAATATAAATCCAGTCTAAAAAGCACAAGTTATAAGAGTGCAAAAGAAATGTAAATAATTTTTAAAGTGCTGCAATTTTAATTTACAAATTACTGATTTGCTACAAAAGCACAATGTTTGAACTACAGCATATCCCACTACATTTCAGCCTGAAGTAAGGTTTTATGGCCTAGTTATAAAACAAACAGATTTATGATAGAAAATGCTGTCAGACCAGAGATAAGTAGTACAAAGTAGGCACTGCTGCCATTCTCTGGTTTATGCTGTCATCCTACACTTTTCACTATAATTTGATCGATTCATGATCTTCAGCGCGCATCATTTCACACATTAAAAACTGTTGCAAAACAGTGTTTACAGACATCAGCAGTTTTAAGATCTATGTTACTTTAGTTCTGAACTCCTTGCATACCTTATGCTTTTATGCTTGGCTTCATCAGAGTAGCTATTTTTCATCTGGAAGAACCATAGCTCTTATGCCGTGGCGTGTGCAGCTGGAATTGAGAATGATAAAAGAAAATATCTCTGCAACTAAGAACAGAAAAATAAGACCATTGGTTTCTGCTATTTTGGCACAATGGTTGCGAGATGCCCAGCTAACAGCATCACGATAAAAAGCAAAACCACGATGCACTTTGAGAAAACCTTCCATCCAAAGTGGTAAAGCACCTCAGAAAGACAAGTTAATGCTGTTTATTCCTGGTAAGGAACCTGGGGAAAGGGGATGTTAAGAAAGTTACTAAGACCAAGTTACAGCCTTAGCACTAGATTTTAGAAGAGAGTCAGGTCTGCTGACAGCTACTC
Organism: Balaeniceps rex; assembly: GCA_013401315.1. Lineage (NCBI taxonomy): Eukaryota > Metazoa > Chordata > Aves > Pelecaniformes > Balaenicipitidae > Balaeniceps > Balaeniceps rex. Next base: position 93,806 of record VYZW01043793.1, read on the forward strand.
CTGGCTCTAGCCAGTAGAACATGCAATGGCAATTTCATATATTACATATACATACACACAAACAGGAGTGTAAAGTGATAAAATTCTGCAGGAGGTGCTTACCTGGGTCGTCTTCTGCAGTATTTCTCAGGCAAACTTCACAGGAAACTAAGTGATTTTTACCAAAGATAGCTCTGAGAAGGCAAGGACACAGTAATATAAAAATAACTGGAAAAACACTGGGGGATGGGGTGAGGGGAATCTAAAGAGTAAGGAATAAAACATGGGGGTTTTTTTAGCTATCTAGCTATACTCCCCTGGAATATGAAGATCAAAGTCAGGCTGGAGCTGACAGAGTGGAAAGTTGTGGCTCAACAGCAATGGCTGTCCTGCAGAAGTTTCTTTTCAATATTCTACAAGTCTATCATATGTGCCACAAAACTCTTTGAAAAATGCTGATAATCACCTCTGACTAATGAAAGTTAACTATTTTATTTGATGCAAGGAGATGTAATATCTAGTTCAATTAAAAACATAGCTTAGGGGTAAAAAACAAAGAAACCGTTAAACAGTGAGTAAGACAACAAAATGTAGTCCAAAAGAGAAGAAAGTACAGAAACCTTACAGGTATCAATACTTCATTTTTCTTGGTGCATCAGTTACTACTGATCACTTTGAGTTTCCAGCTGCCTCCTACAAGCACACCTTACATATCACAAGTATAAGATTTTGTAAGAAAGGAGGAGAAGAAAAAAAAATTTTTTAAGGACAATCTCCTGTAAAAAAACCTAGGAAATTTGAAAGGACAAGAGTCTAAGATGGTGAGGAATTTCTCCGTACCGAAGCAGAAAAGTATAAAACTCAAAGGATGTTTCATAGAATGGCTGTAAAATGGCTCTGCTTATGCTAAATACCATTAAAACCACTAGACTGTTAAACGTTTTCTACACTGAAAATTACAACAAACCATGAAATGTCAAACAATACCCTTTGACCACCATGAGGACAGAGTTTCAGTATCACAGTGGAAACAAAGATGGTGACTTTTATCATGGCTGACTGTAGAACAGGCTCCATGGCAAACGCAGACGTGCGGAAACTGGCCGTGAACCAGCGTCTCCTTCCCTTCTGTGGCACCCTCCCCGGGGTGCCAGCAAGAGAGCACACAGCTGTCACAGGACACGCGCTTGCACTGCCGGCAGAGAAGGGAGAAATTTCCTTGTGTTGTCTGTCGTTGAACATCAGACTGAGCCAGAGAAACTGGCAGATGATCAACACACAGTGTCCTTGTTCACTGTGGAGTACTTTGACCAGGAGTTTCAGGAAGACAGAAAAGACAGGAAACTACAGACAAGCAACCCCAGGAAACTACAGACAAGCAACCCCAGCAACCCAGACAAATGGATGGAAAACTGTAACAAAGAAGAGAATTAGCAATCATAAAGAAGATAGTTAGCTAAGATGTAGTGCAGCTTTTGTAAGAAAAGTCATGCCTCGCCAATCTATTTAGAGTTCTTCAATGTCCTCTGAAGCAAGTGGACAAGAAGATCCAGGCAATGAGTCCACTTGGAGTTCCACAAGTAGTTTTGCAAGGTGTCTCTCAAAAGACTTCCAAAGAAGCTACAGTACCATGGGATAAAAGAGAAGATCCTCACCTACGGAACACGTCTGAACATAGAAAATAAAGGCTAAGAGGATACATCATCAGCTTAAAGTTACAAGCAGAATTCCACAGGAAAACATCACAATTTATTTTCTCTGCTTTTCTGTACTCTTCCCTGGGCACCTACAGTAGGTCACTCCTAAACACAGGATACAGGGGCTAGACTGTCTAAATAAATAGATAGATAAAAAATATGAAAAAAATTCTTGCACCTAGTGAACATCAACTTGTACACTAAAGCCCAGTTAGTCTTGCCATACTCACAATGTGCCAGGCAGCCACAAGATCTAACAACAGTAACTACATTCTCATTTTACTGAAAGCAATGTCAAAGCATCTGGCTCAGACAGACAGCAAGACTGGGCCCTTTTCAACAGCCAAGGAAAGTCATCTTAGTAATTTGGTTTCTCAGAACAGATTTATCTCCTTTAGGAGATGCCTAGTGATATTTAAATCTGTCAGCTTCTTTACACAACCCAGACAACTGTTAAGATAGCTTTTAGGACACTAGATACTTCCTGAAGTACAGGGAAGATAAAGGGAATAATGCATATTTAGCAGGGTACAAGGTTATAGGACTCTGCTGTCTTCACTTTGGCTATCAGATCAGTTGGAGCCTGTTAGTTAGGATCCAAACATACAACACGATACGACACTGTTAACAGCAAAATGAAGGAAATTCTGAAACTGGCTCAGTTTAAGGCAAGAGCTTAGGTTAGGTTTAGGTTTTAACAAAAAAGGCAGAAGAAGTAAACAGATTTATAACCTGTGAGGATATGCTTCCCCCCATTGCATCCTTGCTGGAACCGAGCTGCACACAATGCCAAAATTGAAAGAGGTTACTGATATTCAGTGGGACTCTTCATTTGCGTTAGATAAAACCGGAACATTTCCCACTACAGCATTATTTTTTTTTTTAATATGGCTATACATCTGTAGACGAGCATTACATGAAACACTAAAAAGCTATTCCTGGTCAATCCATTGCAAATGATATTGCAGAGAAGGAGCAGCTATACAGAAATGAGCCATAAACACAAGTGCAGAAAACCTTCTATACACAAAAAAAAAAATGCAAAGATAGGGACTACTGCAGAGAAGGGTATGTAAAAGAACTGTACAAAATACAAACATACGTAGCAATGATACACTGATGGCCCCATTTGCCATTCCATTTGCATTATAAAGACCAAGGGAGGTAAGGGGACCCTAAAACCATCACAATTTTGAGCCATAATATTTTGAGCTACAAACTTAACCTGGACAGGAAAACCAGTATGGAAAAAGCAAGTAACTTAACAAAAAATGAACAGCAGTATCTAATGCTTAGTGATGCTCTTCATTGGTAAATATCAAAGCATTTGACAAAGGAAGTAAGTACCGTTATATTGGAACTGGATATAAAGGACAGAACCTAAGCTTAAAATGCCCACTACATGCAAAACCAGTGGACCAAGCCAAGCATTTAATATATAACAGCATTGTTCCAGTAAGTCCTTTTGCAGGCAAGAAAGGAAATATATTTGCTATTTCAGATTAGTCAACTTTGACATAGGGACTAGTAGGACATGCCACGAATCTCCCAAAAAAACCACAGCTGAGTTGCCTGGTCCCACAGGCTGTGTCACCACAGCTATATAGTGGTCAGCAGTGTGAAAAGAAGTCACTTCGTAAGAAACAGCATCTGTGCTAGAGCTGTGCCAGCATTGCTGTTATACTATCGAAACAGTCTGTTTCTGGCATAGCTTGGTTTGTTCAGTGGATTGCTGTAAACAATGCTACCAAAATAACTTCTGCTGATACAATTTGCATCTCTAGTAAGGCTGATGACCAGAGGAGCAAAACTGGCTCAGTTTTGGACAAGGCTTCAGCGTTCTTTGTGCATATACATTAAAAGAAAGGAAAAAAAAAAGGTTAAACCTAAAATTTGCACGGGGAAGAAGACCCAGTACAATCAAACATTAACAGATGTACATCTTCATAAACTTTGAACTGAAACCCTGAAACACTATCAATTTAATCACTAAATCAGGCAGAAATCCTCATTAAGGGAGAAAAAGTAACTCATTTTGAAGAACTTGCAAGTGAAATTAGTGCTATGAAATGCTGATTTCAGAGTACGTTATGCAGCATATACAAGTTTTCATCATAAAACCCTAACGCTTTCAAGATGCATTTCCCTACAGCATATTATTTTTAAAAGTTCATGGAAAGAGGGAAAGCAGAAATAATAGTAGAGTGCACACAGCAGAGGATATTATCTTCCATGAGAAACATATTTCCCTGTTTTGGTTTGGTTTTTTTTTAAATCTGTCTTTCACCACTTAAAAAAAAATGCAAAAACTCTTATGCTTATTATCGTACAGAAGCATTGAAGTGATGGTTGAGAAGACACTTTCATTATATACACTGCTATTTTCTGTAGTTCATAACTTTATGGATAGATTAGTCTCGTGGGTGAAATATTTTATGCTTGTCCTCAGTCCAAAGGTGAATTAGTCTGGAAGCACGATAAAATTCTACCAGGTCACACAGAGCTCTGTGACACAGACAGAGCTGGAAGATCTGTACACAGGGACACTGACTCTTCTGACACCCCCAATCTTTGTCCCCAGATTGTACCATATACAAAGGTTGTCATCTCTCTGAACACTGCAGACTACGTGAAATACACCATTCCCACTTTGTGCATTGCCTTCCACTTCATCTATTTTTATCAAGTCCACATAATCCTGAACTTGCAGAAGCTTTTCAGTTCACAACACAACAAAGTACTGGAACAAATCTATTTACCAGCAACTGTCAGCATCTCATTTCCCCATCTATACTGAAGGGGTAATTAGCTCAGTTTTTGAAAGTCTTCAGACCAGAAATTTCTTTTTATTCCTTCCCTCTAAGCATCCATCAAAGAAGAGAAAGAAGAAGCTCTCAAGCTTCAAAAAACAACTTGAATGACATGCTGTTGGTATCAGGATTGCCAGGGCTGCAGACTTCGCCTGTGCCTCAGTGGGACAGTTAGTCCTTCAAATCTCTGTTACGTGTTGAGGAATACAGTACAACACCTCCCTGTCCTCATCACTTTGCAAATCCTCTCCACCCATGAGAAACTCACAGCTGAATCTGGTCTTTGCTCCTTCACATATCACTGATTTAGTACTATGTGCAACTCAGCCCTGCTTTAGCACGCAGTGATGCTCATCTGAAGGCGCATTAGACCACGAGATCCATTCACTTCCAGTACGTTTCGTGGATGTGGTACCAGAGAGTGGAAATCCCCGACCGCTGAAACAAGAGATGGAAACAGGCTCAATTTGCAGACACTTGGCAACAGAATTAGAACCAGATTACATTTCCTCTTTTGTAATCAATAACGGAGACCAGCTTTTAGGGGGAAAAACAACAGACAAAAAAATAAAAAAGAGTCCACTCTCTAGAAGAGATACACTATCACTAATGATATTTGTAAAGATACTTTTGAACAGTCTATGATCTTTGCTTATGCTAAGACCACAGCATTTCATGGTGATATTCACATAAATATAAAAAGATTTAGCAGGCATAGACCAATGAAACGCTGATGACCTCAGCACTACTCAGGCTTCTTTCTCCACTGATTTTTGTGGGAATCTCACTTTTCAGTCTGTTCCGAAAGTGTAGCTTAGCATCATACATTTGTGTAAATGTTTGGGCATGGTCATACAGAACTGTGTTCTCAAATGTATACAGGATTCCATAGACAGTTCAGAAACCAAATGAAGTGCAAAGACATGAGAGAATGTGTATGCGAGCATAAACCCAGTGTTAACTTACTATTACTGAACTGAAGAAATGGTAATGCATTTCAATATGTGACCCCGAAAGAGAGCTGAAAAACTGAAATGAAACAACTTACTTCTATTTTTATCATCCATGAGTATTCTAAACAATGTCTATGAAACCCATTGCGAGACCTGTCAATGCAGTGACATAGTACAGGGTGCAGACACGAATGTACAAAATCTTGCAAGCATGGGCATACTTGGTCCACAGACCTATCTATGTAGACTCACAAAATGCTGAAATTTAATTCTGCTCTAGAAGTTCCTATGCAAAGAAATATCAAGAAACTGCCATCTGGCTTGTGTTCTGGATTCCATTAAAAAGATCATCTGTGCATAACGGAGGAAGCACCTATCCTGCACAAGCGCATTGTTTGGCATGAAAAACACAAATGGTTTGTGAGTGAGAACGACCTGGCTGGTTCCCAGAGCCCAGACCCCAAACTGAATTTGAAGGGCTCTCAGGGAAAACGAAAAGATTACTAACTTTAAATAAATACACAAAACACCTTTACAGACAATTCTGTGACATTTCTATACTTGCTTTCAGACTGTAACTATTCAAGGAATAAAAGTTATCACTGTATAGAAAATATTGTGTCATAAGTGTAGCACAGGCAACTTTATGGTGACTCTGAGAATGATCTATTTCAACTCCTCACTTTGTGCATATAAAAATGTTAGAAATGCCCACAGCATAGTTTGCTGCATTCCAGTCAAATTGTTGTTCGCACTTCAATTTAATCACCTTCACAGGCACGCTTACTGAGTGCCTCTATTCATAAACTGCATTTTAATAACCCACCTAATTGCCTCCTTTTCCCCAAGCAGATAAGCTTTTAAAAGGAGTGCATCTTTGGTATCTTCTGCTACTTGCAAAATTCAGCTGAGTTCTGTCGACGTTTCTATCTATCACTTCCTGCAAAAGGTGGCTGAAAGAGGGAAAGAGAAAAATTTAATAGGGTCTGAGAAGTCTGAGTAAGTGTAATTGCGCCTGAAGCAAGGCACAAAGCTCTATCAACTCCACTTTAGCCACTTTTTGAAGTGTGACAAAACTTGCCTATAAAATAAATATTTGATTAAAAATATTCATTACAATTGAAAAAGAGTATCAAAGGCTGGATTAAAAAATGAAAGCTAAGCAAATCCTCTACGAAATTCTGTAGGATTCATTTCTATACTGTGTCTATACATTTCTATAGCGTCTCTCTGCATTTCTGTACAGTCTGTCTACAGCAGATCTTAGCTGATTGTTGCATTAGAAATAGCTGGGGGGGGAGGTTTTCTCATTTTAAGAAAAATCACAGTTTATCTGATTTTGGATACGAAGTCATTGCTTACGAAGGGTGCTATCCAAAAAAACAACCCCAAAACCCAACGCATTGTGAAGAGACCCAGCACTAGGAACGCTGCCCAGACCCGTTCAACTCCCCCAGCTCCGAGGGAGGCACTTCCAGCAAAGAGAGCTTTCATCTCCCACATTAAGTTGCACTGTTCTTGGCAGGGGATACCCGTGCATCAGTGATACAAAAACTTCTCATCAGCAAACTGGGAAGAAATCTCTAGTATTATTTATCACAGAGTAGCAGTTTACAGAACTATAAGGACAGTGGTGTAGGAATGCTTTTGTTTTAAATACAGATTAATTCCTATTCTTGGTGCTTAGCACGTGCTACTGAAAACAATTCCTGCTGTTCACCAAAAAGCACAACAGAAAGTTCTCAGTACCATAACTTTATAGTGAGGTAGAGGTGTAGCAGGCAAGTGTTTACCTCCTGATAATGGATCATTTTGTACCTTTATCCTCTCCAAGCCTAGAAGATGTACGGAGGGGGAAAAAAAAAAGTTTTTAATACTGAAGAGATGTACTACACTGCTGTTTTTATTGTTCTCTGGCATCAGCCCCTAGAAACAGCTGGAAGCCTCAGCGGCTGCCTTCTCTGTAGCCCTCCCAGTCAGTGCACACACACAGCTCTCTGACAAGTTGGCTACCCCTAACCCGAGGTCATGATGCTGCAGTCAAGCTGAAAGAGAAGAAAAAAGGACAACAAAAATGTTTAAGCACTCAAATTTGTATGTTCTGTGCAATATGGAAATGCTCAATTCTAAGAAAAATACATTGGCTCTGATGTTATGTGTAATTACAAATAATTCCTAATAACTTTTAGAGATACGTAGCTAGCATTTACGCCATGTATGCATTGTGTAAGCTTTATTAAGATTACGCTAGAGAACAGGTCCCAAAAGCATACTGCAAAAGCTTCTCCTTGCTGACAGACTTGTTTCTATACATGCACAAATTTGCTCTTCTCTTCACTAATATCAGTATATTATACAGACAAAACCCTTTTAGCATACATTCATCAGTACATGTCCAAGAAGAACAAATCAATATACCAAAGCAGAATTTACAAAACCCGGGTGATAAAGCTCATTTTCCAAGGGCTCAAAAACTACAGAATACAATAGTACGATTTGTAACATTTTTCATCCTGATGCCAGAGTCAATTTTCTTCTGTGCAAAAATCCAGTGCACTGAAAATCCTGAAAACATCCAACTCCACATTGTATGGAGTGAAAATACACCATCTATGAAGAGTTCCTAATGGACGTGGTGAAGTCGTAGTTTCACTGGGTTTTGGCATTTTTTGAAGTAGATTCAGCGAGGTCATCATATATTTTTGTTTCACTTTCATGAAGTCATAGAATCCTAGACTCAAAACTGCCTAAGGTGAAAGGACTGATCTAAGGCTTGTATTTAACAGGCAAGAAAAAAGAATAAGAAAAAAAAAAAATCAATATATTCTACAGTATTTATTTTTTTTGTGAGAAAGCTTTCAATATGTCATGCCAAAGTCTGCCAAGTGGCTTAAGTTTTTATTGATAAAATGACATCTTAAATAACGTTCTGCACAATGTCTAGTTCTTTGGTGATAGGGTGACTCCTTCTAAGATTTACTCTGAAGTACGGAGGAAAGAATTTGCCCATTTACAATTCACAATGAACCTCAGAAATTCTGTGTTTAGGCCCCTCCTCTTTTTTTAAGTTTAACCAGAAAGAAAAAATGCTCAGAAAAGCATTAAAATATGTTTAAAACAAGAAAAAAGTCTAACACTAAATCCATTCATTAGACTCTTTTCAGAAAAAGGGGCAGAAGAGACTACTTCAAAAGAACCTTTAGAAGCAAGATCTCAACACTGCTTGTCACTACAGCCACAATACACACACTCAGATGACACCAATGAATCCAAAGTAGCAGCCAATGCAATCATCTTGCTTGCTCAAATTCAGAAGACGTGTTTCATGTGCTTGATTCCATATGTTTTGAAGAAAACCATGATGATCAATGCCCAGAGTCCTAAAATAAATCCTCCAGGAGGATGCCAGTCCTTTTGTTTTGGTTTCTGAAAAAAAAGAAAACAAACAAACAAACAGAGAAAAACAAAGAATTCGTATTTAGCTTTCACATTAAACGGGCACTGTGTTTATCAAGTGCAAAAAAAAAAATCCTTGCAGTAGAGAAAGATACCAATAAGCTGTATTTCTTCATAAAGCAGAAGCATCTTTCTTCTTGATGTGGTGGAAAGGCTGATGGGAGGTGAGCTGCCACTCAAGCAGGGAAGTTAAGTACCACAAAAAGGCCACTAGAACTGTGCCCGAGACACCACTTTGACGGTGCGTATCAGCCTGGTGGGACATGTTCAAACTCATTTGTTTGGACAGAATTTCTCATATCTGGTCTCATGTTAATACAAGAGAAAAATGCTGCGAGTATGAAAAACAGTTCCTACAAGTGAAAATGTGAAAGAGAAAAGACAGTGTTTTTCCACTACCTAGAATGTTTTCTACAGCTCCTTTTGTACTCGGAATTATGTGAATAAACAGATATCTAACCACATAAGAAGCTAAGATTCATTATTACAGGAATGTCATAAAACAAAATAGGATTGGTTTTAATGTCAATCACATTTCCCAGGGGCCTCATTGAGTCTAACTGCCTTTCCTTAACATAGAAATATATTCTGCAATTCAAATACCTGTCCCTTCAACAATTTTTTCCATCTTCAGTAAAAAGCAATACACTGCAATTTAAGGCCTTTTCTATCTCACACTTAACACTAAGACGAGATAAAACTTGTCTGTCCTCTTCCTCCTCATATTTAAAAAAATTTCAGCTACTCCATATTCAGTGAGAAATGGATTGTAGAAGATAAGAGCTGCTACGTGCCCCAAGATCTGTCTCTGAGGCTAAGAATAAGGTGAAGCTATATGAATGCAAAATTTTAGTTAAGACTATCATAACAAAAATATCAGAATTCCAGTATTTAGAAGTATAACTCAGTCCCTCATGCCTGTGCCTACTCTTGCCCTCAGCAGGTATGTTTTACAGATCTTCTAGGCAGACAGAGATGATTTACTATTATAATAATAAATACTGAATGCTTGCTGAGCTTTTTATTCCTGCCTTGCTGAAAGATTTTCACTATTTTGTCCTTGTATAGAACGAGACACAAGGGGCACAGAGAGTATTTTGGTTAACTCAAATTTAAAATTCTCTTTCTGCCATGTGAACACTATTACAAAAGATTGTAGAGTTTTCATTTCTGCATGAATCTGCATACAGAAGCTTGTCGTTCTCCACTAAATGTACCAGGTGGCTGGTGAACTTTAATGCAATAAGGAACAGTTTGCAGTGTCTGTTCTTTCAAAACAGCTTTCCTATCAACAAGAAAACAATGTTTGTTGAGGCTCCCATTTTCTAAGCTACATAGTTTTAGCTTTAGAATTTTTCTCTAAGTACCGTGCTTGTAACTAAAAAGCACAGCAAATAGCCGTGTCACCTGAGACACCGGAAGAACTTGGCACTCTGAAATATTAATGATTTTACTCTGACACAGGAATCACAGAACCGGCATTATGATTTACATCAACAACAACAAACCCAAAAAGATACGAGCGGAGACGGTGTCTATATATGCAAACCACTCAATTTCCTAAGAAGCACCCATCAGCTGCAGCGTACGTGCTGTTGGTAATCTGCCACCTCGCTGACACACGCAACCACCCATCTCCACATAAACATCTCAGAAAATCAGCTCTGCATGTTCAAAAAGGCTGCCAGCACACCTCGCTTCTGAAAGTAACAGCACACGACACTTCTCCACACAAAGGAACTTTCTTGTTTAAATCCTCCTAATTAACCCGTAACTTCGTATGCATATTGCAGTGCCCGTTTCATCAATCTCTTTGTACTATCAATCTTTCCTTTCTTGGATCTCAGACAAATTCCTTACCACAAAGCGGCACCTGACCCTTCTAGACAAATGACTTCAATTTGCAGTCAGTGACACTAAAAGCCTCTCTCTCCTATTTTGTATAGAACACGTAATTTAATTTCTTTAAAGAATTTATATGAATAAATATTTATAAGGTGATCTATGAGTATGGTTTTACATTTTGTCATGCCACGTACCGAAGCCTCTGTGGAATTCCGCAAGCAAACGGAGGCCAGTGCGGCAATGGCTCCATGCTGGGAAGTCAAGGACATACATACTGTCAGTTTGAAGCCATGGGATGCAATGTTAGAATGTGAAGGATTAAAAACATGAAGGCACAACAAAAAATACCTATGAGGCTATACAAGAGCTACATACTTAGTAATCTTAAAAATAAATTATCTTAATGAGAAAGATTTACAGACCCAGAAACTGAAATCTACACATGAATATTAAACCTCAATAAAAAGGCAAAGAGACACAACTCTATTGTACATCTGTAAGTCAATAGCGAGGTAAATTGAGCACGAAATTGTATTGAAATATGCCAGTATTTTCCACTAGGGGCACAGATGTCAAAACCTTATGAATACCTAAAACAGGATTACAGAGATTCATGTTTAAACCTACAAAGTATACCTGTAAGAGCTGAAATATGTAACTTTCTTTAAATTAACTTGATCACAAATTCCCAAGAAAGTTCATCACTCAATTAAAAATGTAATTAGCTTTCAAATTGACAAGTTCATCCTTCTAAATCATAATAAATATAACACAGGAAACTTCAGTAACAAATCTTAGTCCAGCTGGGCGCATCAGCTGAGCTTCAAACAGCACTGAAGTTCCTGTACAAAACGCTGCATTTTGCACCTGTGAATCAAACCCATCTCCATGTAAGATGGAGTCGCTGCTGCCATGAATTATGTCAGCGAATTGTACTTGTAACATAGGCCGGCTCTCACCGTTGTAACACCAGACTCAACAACTCTTTCCCCTTGGCACCGCTGTGTCACTACCAGAAGCACTGCCAGTGTACCGATGGCAGCGAGGAAACGCGGCATCACTCTGAGCTGTCACCGCTACGTCAGGGGTCTTGCATAATGAAGTCAGAGGCCGAGGCGGGATGCCCTTCCGTAAACATACGTGAGCCTCAACTGCATTGCTGCAGAAGCTGCTTTGACTGTTTTGTGCAGGCAGGCGGGGAAGAGCCACAGAGATCTCCCCTAATGGGAAAAACCATTAAAGTAAGAAAGAATCACTTCAATAGCAAATGAAGACGTTTCCTTTTTAGATCCACGTACTGGAAGAGGGTTTTGAAAAGACAGAATTTCTTTCTATGCTTATACCAGTTCTGTGGCCGTAAGCAATCCCTAGATCTCTTTATATCAATTTTAGAACTGATCAGAAAGCATTAGTGAATATAAAGTTTTTCCCAAATTCCTAAAAAAAAAAAAATCAGTATTTATCCTATGAACATTGCCTAGTTCAGGGTCTTATTCCAGCAAATTTCTGTGAAAGTCGGGCAATTTTTGAAAGTCAGGCATTTTCTCACTTGCGAGAAAATGCTAAATGGACAAAAAAACCTGTTAAGTGTTGCAGTATTTTAATTTGCAATTAATTATGTATCTTTATTGTGCCTAAATTGATGTGAGAATGCGCACTATTAAAAGACTACAGATTGGTTGCAGTACTTACAAATTACGCATCACTCTGATATTTGGGACTGATCTGGAGGAGCAGAGGCAGTAGCTCATTTGGCTCAAGTTATTCTGAATTTCACTGCTGTAGCACCCACCTCAGAACTTGGTATACCCAGTACTGCTCATGTAAATGAGGCATTTAGGTTTTGTGATCTACGCCGCAATACAACCCCATTATAAACACCCTCTTTATCCCTACAGTAATAGCAGTAACACACAGGTGAAATGCACGTATAAAATGGTACAATGTGGCATGAACAAATACATTTAGCAGCTTAAGGGCTAGATTCCAAATTTAAAAGATAGGTAGCTAAGCAACAGCAAGCTTCCTCCTGTGAACAGTTTTCTGTTGTACGCTCTCTAGTTCTGGTAGACTCATTACCTGGTGCAACGTAAAAACAGTTAACAGAGTGTGTTGCTCCAAGTACTGTAATTAAGGAGAGGATAAAGCAGGGTATTTTCAAACTGGATGGGTCTGTAGGGACCTGAATGGAAAGTATCCAAGACTTTCAATGAAGGTGTTTCATAAAACATGCAATACTTGTTACTCCAATTAAAATGAGTTTTATGCAAAAAATAATAAAAAAGTATTAAAGCTGAAGTGGTAATTAGATTAAGAATGCTTTAATCTTAAAATGTTACATCAGAACATAAATAAGATTTAAAACATCATGTATTAACATTTCACATGGAAAACACTGTGTTAAATATCATTATAATCCAACCCTACAGTCCACTTCCAAAGACCTCCTTTTGCATTAGTGTCCTCAATAAGGACACAAATATTGGCACAGAAAGCTTTGGGTTAAACTCAGAATCCACACTGTGATGATGGCAGTAGAGAAAGCAGCGCACACAGTATTATAGTAAGGAATGTAGTAATTCCCAAATGGAAAAGGGATACGTAAATTCTTCAGTCTCCTCCAGCATCTTATTCCAAACAGGGCTTTAAGAAAGTGGGCAAAACCTTAAAAATGAACGCGCACATCATCCTTGCTGGGGGGATGTTCTCCCCAACCTGAGGCAGACGGTGTGTGTTTGTACCACGAGTGCAAAATATCCATATGTAACTGCACAAAAATAAAACATTAGAAGAGCTGTGCTCCAATGAGTCCATTAAAGTGGCAGCTACCGTATTTCAAATTAATCCCTGCTTGATTCTCTCTGTAGTTTCAATGCAGAGTGCCCTAGACCCAGTTTTTGCTTATTTATTGCAGCACACGAGGTATAAAATATCCCCCCGGATTCTGAGGCTCCCTGGCAGACAGCAGCAGCTACAGCACTGGGGGGAAATCCCGTGCACCCCTCCATCTCTACTAGTCTTGGGGGCCAGCGAGCACTCGCAGCGAAGCGAAGCATGCTTGCTGCTTGTCTGTGCAGTGCTTGCTGTCATTATTAGATCACTGGGGTGAATTTTATGTATTTTGGGATGTAAATTTCCAAGTTTTCTTCTTGGTCATTCTCCATTTACATGACCATTTCTATTTCTTCCATTGCAATACTAAAGGTTTTCTTTCTCATTTCTCAAGATACCTAATTTTATGTTAGGGTCTGTGTTAAAGACCAGTATTGAAATCTGAAAAAACGAAGATCCACATTTCAAAACAGGTCTTTGAAATCCACGGCCAACCTCAGATCCAAAACTGGAACAACCTGCCTGCTTCTCATCTCAGAAAAAACAAACAAACAAACAAAAAACCACTGATCTCAAACTGAAGGACAAGGAAAATCCTTGGAAAAGACAAATTCTGCTATGCAGTGCACGGTGCCAATAGCACATTATATATTTCCTAGAGGCACTCCATAACCATTCAGGTTTACTTGCAATTTAAAATTTCAAACTGGGTAATCCTCTCAATTCTTATGACAAAGCACACAACAAAGATTAATTTCAGAATGAATTTATATGTACCACAAGCAAATCGCAGCATAAAGTATGTCCTCAAAGCTTTTAGTGGAAGTATGTGCTTCTAATTTGTCAATCACAGTTTGGATTTGGGGTCCTCACGGGGGGCGAGGGAAATCAAGTAACTCCAGCCATCTAGTAATAGTTTAATCCTCTTTTGTGCCCACAGCAAGATTAAAGTCATAAGAGAACTCCAACATAAGCAGTGCCTGTTAATTTGCAAAACAATTTAAAGCACTTTTGTCTAATCTCCCAGTTTGTATTTATTAACCACAGTGCCATGATAACTGATGTCTCCAATATTAATAAAATAATGAAGAAAGTTCACTCATCGACACCAAAAACTCACGAAGGATACGGGAAAGAACAGCAGTTAAACGAAATTAACATATCAATGCCAACAACTGCATTTTAAATATTTACTTTGAAAACCGTATAATCACCATAATACAAACTACAATACTGTTATGATAGCTTTAGTTTTTCCATTTCCTCCTAAAATACGTAATCTATAAGGGCTTTTTAGAAATGAACTTCTACTTATTATTCTCTACTTTCAGCATTATCTCTCAGCATTTCATAGCACTTTAAAGTGCTTTTAGTGGTTTAACAATTATTCATTAATCTTCCAACCTGTGACACAATTCATAACACACTTCTTCTAATCAAAGGGAGCTTTCCCAGCACCTGGGACCCAGTGCAGTTTAATTCCCAGCCAAGCCAGCACTCAGACAAATGATGCCCGCCTGGCAAACACAACAGGGACTGTACTGGGGGGCCTCCAAACCGAGGTGCGTGCTTTGCCACATGCAAAGCTAACACACACAGCTCTGTCCTGGCCACAGCAGCCACCCGTATCTATCTTCGAGAGACTGGCACAGTACCTCTGCTGAGGTACAAGTGCTGAGCTGTAACAGTGAGTTACATTATGGAACTCACGTATGCTTTAGGGTGGAGATGAAAAAAGTCACAATATAAAACTGTATTTAGAAAAAAACCCCAACTGCATCTATTTAAGGTATATTAAGCAAATTGGGTTTTATATTTTAATCAAATTCATACTCTTACATGAAGCCATGATCATGATTTTTTCACAAAAGGGCACCTAAATCCACAGCAAATATATGAATTACATTTGCAAACACAAAGCTTCATCCCAACTGAAGCATGGAAAAATAGAAGATGAGCAGCTTAATGAAGTACTCGGTATTCAAAACTTGGCCACCGCTACTCTGAGAAGTATCCTTTTTTTTTTTAATATATTTAACTAATTTAAACAAGAAGAGGATGATTAGCAAAAACAAGACTAAAGGCATTCAGTGCACAGTGCCACGCCACAAATGGAAAGATAAACTTCTTGAGGTCCTTACACTGGAGGGGGGCAGAAAACGACAAAAATGTGCGCTAGCGAGGCAGACCTCACTGGAGAGGACCTCTAAAAATCATCAGATATAAAAGCAACTCACTTGCTGCTACCAAAACTTTGGGTGAAGCAGATAGACACAGCAGCTGCAAAGACAAAGGAGGTGAAAAGGGTGCGCAGAGGCTGCTAGAGGGGCAAAGATACTTTGCATTCACAAAAATAAAATTGTGTAAATAGGGCCAAGCTATTCTCAGAGCACTACTTTTCCAAGCAGCATGCGCCGCTCACTTTCCCCTGGGAAAAGATTATCTCAGAGTCTTCTACGGTGCAGATCTTGTTCATACAAATACAATGTGGCATTGCCAGTGGGAGCAGAACCTGACCCATCCTCTCAGCAATGCAGAGACAAGGCAGAATGTGCACACGTGGGCTCCTACCTGTTTCAGTCTGGGATGATCACTCCAAGTACCAGCCTCACCCAGCCCAACCTTTCTAAGGAGCACGGCATTCCCGCCTCCTCCTTGGAAATCTAACTTGGATTTCCCATAGTGTCTCTCTGGACTGCAACGTTAAGTCCATTCGAATGCTTTTAAATCAATATGCTCTGAGGCAGGTTTTTTTCTTAATCTCGTAAAATTAATTGTATGCCTTAGAACTTCCATTATGAAGTATAATTTCCATCATTCAAATTCAAATGAAGCTATTTCTGTTTATATGGAGAAACCATGATGTTCATAAATTCTTATGCTATTCCTTTCAAAGTAGTAGCGACGCTTCTAACCACAATTTTTTTTCTGGATATCCCGTGAGTATCTATTAATTTATTTCCAGGTGACAGTCTGTATTAACAACAGATGTTAGACAACATTAGATCTTATACTCAGTATGCCATACTGACTACAAGATCTAATCAAATATCTCAACAGCTACATTTTAAGAAACCGGAATCCAAATAAATAGTCCTTATTCACGCAGTTTTTACTGCTCATTTTTTAAATCTCTACAACTATAATTTAAAATTTCTCCTTTGCCCTGAGCTGCATGCTACATTATACATGTGTGCAGTAGAGCTCCACATTTTCTAGCTCCAGCTTGCACAACTCAAAACAGCATTACATTTAAGAGGCAGGCATGAAAAAATGGATGGAGGGAGAAGCAGGGCTGAGGCAAAAGGTGCCTGCACATTTATATGAGCAAGATCAAATATGGCTGTGTTTTTATTGCAAAACATTTTCATTTTCATTGAGAAACCAGTGTATTGCAGCTGGTGATAGATTGGTTTGTTCCCCACCACCACCCAGCTTTTAAAGGTGATTGTTGTATTCAGTAGTTTTGCGCTCATATGCCAGACAAGTATTGTCACCCAAGTGTATGTTGTACGTACTCTCTATGTGAGCAGAAAGAAAGGAAAAGGAAAAAGAACTATTCTGAAATATCAACCTAATACTTTCGGCTACTCTAGCTGCTATACAACCTCAAAAACAAACCATAAAGCATGGACACGGCAATAACGCAGACACTTACTTAGTGGTTGCACATAATTATACCTACACCAGAAAGTCATTTCGGTTACACTTGGTATGTCAAAGAACAAGGAGTCCCTGAGAGCAGATCCATTCCTGCAAAGAGTTTTTGTAGGCAGCTGCCATTAAGAAAGAATGGCAGATTTATGGTATCATAAATATTCACTGCTCCCACATGACATTTGCATGACACCAGGTTCATCAGTTGAATGCTACGTGGGGCTCAACAAAGACCATCTTTCTGGAAAAATGAATGAGTGTAGCTGAGTATGCACCCCCCCAGACTACCACATGTAATATGTACAGTATCAACATCTTTCCGAAAGCGCAAGTCTTTAAAAAAGATAAAACCACAGATGGTCTTATCTAGTGGCAAACCAGTTGCACCTTTCCTGCCTACCATCTAAACTAACCGCACGTTGCTGCCTTACTGATGTCATGTTGTCACTCAGTCCCCTGTAAGTACTACTCATCATCTGTTTGTCAGCCACGTATTTGTAGATGGTCTTTTGTGTTAAGCACTCCCTCCTGAAAATATGCGATCGCTCACTAATTCACAGAGCCCCACCACTGGAGCCGGGCTTCTCCAGGAACACCGAGCCAGAGGAGACAGCTGTCAGCATGCAGGGCCCCTCACCCCGGGGGGAGGCTGAGGGGAGGCGAGAGCTGGCTATGGCAGGGTGCCACACACCGAGCAAGAAAGCCAGTCGCTATGGAAGTAATTGTTGCACAAAGCTGAATCACAACCTCATGCAAAGAATTTGCGCAGGAACAACGATGAGGGATGCTGTGTTGTCTGTCCAAAGGTATGAACACAACTGCTCCATTACTGGAGTCTTCATTCATTTACCCCTTCCATTCATTCTTCAAATGGAAATGATTTCATCAAATTTCAACCCCCTGAATTATTTAGGAAAACAATTCTAGACAGAGCACTAGAGAGCAGCCTGCCAATATCTCTATCTCTGGCCATTCATCAGTCCTGTCAAGAGCTTGTGAGTTACACTGCCGTGCTCCTCACAGCATGCTATTGAAGGGTAAACAAAATATAATTAACTTAACACAAAAAAATCACCAGTAACACCTCACTAAGTTTACACGGTTAAGTGGGATAAATGTGTGAATACATTTGGAGCTAACAGTGCCTTCACCCGAGGAAAAGTGTTCAGAAAGGTATCTGCCATCACAGCACTGCAAATACGTCAAACTAAGATTGATAACATTTATATTTTTTCATTATCGATGTGAGCTTATTGGTAACAGCTACGTTTTATGCTGCATAAGCTCAGAAGAAATATAGTAGATAGAAGAAAAAACCTAGCAAAACTGTTACTGCTAATTTTACTACTCACTGAAATACCATTTAAATAAACACTGTCTATCAGAGAAGCTTTCATGTGTAAACAATAAAAAAGTAATGATTAATAAAAACTGTACAAGGTTATGTGAGAAATGAAAACGTTACAGAACACTGAACTGACACCAGAAAACGAAATTAAATCTTGCATCTTGGACAACCTACTATAACATACTTCAGTAATCTGCTTTATATAGAAAGGTCCTGATCCTGCATATATTTAATGACAGATAACACAAACTAAGTCAAGAATTTAGTCTCATACTCAAATTACACATGTGCTTACATGCACACACTAACATTGTTTCTATGCCCGCTGCAATCAGTGTTAAGCAATAAAATAAGGAATAAAGACTAAGAAATACTTTGCCCTTTGCCTAAGGATCTAACAGCATCCTCTCCTTTCCCTCCGCTCCACACACACACGTCCATGCACGCGCTTGGCTTATTGCTGGCATTATTATTCCAGGGACACAAACACAAAACACCAAACTGTAAACTGGAGAACTGATTTAACAGCCAGAATGCGTGCTGACCCCCCAACCCAGGCCTCATCTCGCAAAAACTGCATGACCATATTGTACTTTTGGTTGGGTAGTTCCCGTTCACAGCTTTTGGGGAGAAAAGAGCCAAGGAAGAATCAGACCACTCTAAGGTACAAGTTAAAAGAAACTGAAAGTGGGTCTTCACAGAAGCCATTCAGAAGCGTCAGGAAAAGTCATAAAGCAGAATATGCCTCATCCCTGCAATACAGCAGATCTCTGTCTTTTCACCAGTTTCTACTGCAGACAAAGCCAGAAAAATTCTGAACAAGTTGGGCATAATTTGGGGATGCCAAAGGCAGCTCTTTCATAGCTGGAAGAGGCGTCTGCAGAAAAATTAGCTGAAAGGTAGGAAAGAGGCCCTCTTACTAATCAATGACCACTTAGGAGTATTGCTTACTTTCACATTTGCCAGTAAATCTCATTCCAAATGCAAAGCTTGTTCCACCAAAGACTCCTCCTATGGAACAGCAAAACCGATCACCAAAATTAAAGCAACTCTGGAAGTGTATTTCTTCTGTTAAATACTGTATTTACTAAAAGAAAAAGTGATTTAATTTACCATTAAAAGGTTTTGCTAAATCAATTTTCCTTTAATTAGGGAAGTCCTAAAACTTGTTTTAGATCAAGCATAATTTTTAAACTGCTACCCTAGCACTTTATAGGCTGTTACGATATAGACAAGATTTATAATTTTTTAATTCAATAAAGATTAACAAAATAAATGTAGCAGTAGCTCTTCATTCCATGATATTTTCAGCTTTTAATTTACATTAAAAGACAATGAATAAAGTTATTAAGTAACTTTAATGTAGACTTTTACTGCTACTGTTTACTATAATAATAATAATAATAATAATAATGAAGATGGTAGTCTCCACAACCCCAAAATTCTACTGCTAGGAATTATGCTTTCTCACTAAGGTTTTTGTAGCTTAATTGTCTTCATGTAATATTGATATTTGGTACTTGGATGTAATTAAGCATAGGGGAACCATTCTTAGAATACTATTCCAATCCATTAGGCAAATTTTCTCACTATAATATGAAAATTTTCATCTACTTAATTAGCACACCTACTTCTTCCAAGCCTAAGTGCACCTAAACTATGTTTTATGATGGTCCAAGGAAAAAAAAAAGAAACCACAACACATCAATTATGCCTCCACTCAATTGTACAACTATTTTAAAATGTGTGAACAGTTAAGACAAAATTGAAAAATTACCATAATAGGCTTTTGACACTTCCCTGCTTAAGCAAAAATTAATTCTAACTCCCTGTTTTTATGCAAAGCCTTTATAATTTCTCTAATCTCAAGTTCCCAGGAGAGAGAACACAATACTTTCAAGTACAAGAGTGTGAGGCTTGGCATCTTCTCTTTTTAGTTATGCAGTTTATTTGATGGAAGTCTAAACCGCTAAGCCTCCCTTTGTGCTTAATATAAGCCATCCTCAGTGGAAATACAAGTTAATTTAAGTAAAATGAAGTTTTAGGAAGAATGCATTCTCTTGCACAGAAAGCTTCACCAAAGCAAAGCTTTTTTAAATGCAGCATCTGTTTCCTAAATTGCTCTAGAACCTGTAATAAACTAAAAAGAAGCAAAATTTTTAAAAGGTATTTTTACATGTGAAACATCAGAAACATAAAAACAGTCTAACGGAGTAACCTATTTATCATTTTACTGTACATTTTTCAGTTTCATCTTGCATTGTGCATGAAGACGCTCCACCAATGTAATGAATTAGTGTGTTCTAAGTGTAAGACATTAAGCACCTTCTGTTTTATTAATGGTGACTATTATTAAAACCTACTGCTTATGTTACAAAAGTAAATCAGCTATATCGCTGGTATACACTTCCATACACAGTAAGGTGTGCGGATCACATACTAAATTCACAGAGTTATTTCATACATTTCTTTGCCCCCAACCACAGCTGAAATATTTGTACATCAGATACCACGCTACAGCAGCACATGGTGTATTATGATGCCTACAAACCTATTAAGGTCACAGAAAGCTTGTGCATATATTTAGTCTATTCCCACGAGAGGCAGAGGTATATTATTTGCATACCATTATGCACTGAAAACCTATTCAGTTATCCCCACTGGAGACAACTCACTACGGTGACCTAAATAGTATTCACTTTTCCAATATTTGAAGGAACAGCAAATAAACGGGACCCAGTGCAGACAAATCCAGAAAGACTCAGAATGTCTAAGAATCCAGGTTTATAAATGACAAATGCAAATGAATGCAGACCAGCGTATGACAAAAAATCTCACACAAGCAAAGAATGATGAAAAAAGTGAATGATATGCTTAATAGAGGACTACAATGTTGAGAGTGAAAATGACTGGAGAGATAATTTTAGCAAAAAAGCTCGGACATTAGCCAAGTTTATTATGACCACAAAGGAGAGCAGAGTCTCAAATCACAGAACTTACTTAAAAATAACCTCCTTACATTTGCAGTGACAGCAGCAGTTCTCATATCAGCTGCCGAAAACGAAGCGAAATAGCTATTGATATTTTATCTATAGCACTGTGCAACAATTCGCATGACGTTAGCAATTGAGACCCCAGGGACACGTACATATTGCTTCTTCAATAACAGCTGCAATATCGTGCATACTTCCTGCAATCATGTGCATGTACTAACATGCCGTAATCGTCTGCCTCATTTATATTCCCCCCATACTTACAATATTTTGATTAAACATCTACCAGCCTCTACTCATTCCTTTTTTCTAGTCACCCTTCCCGATTTCAATATAGCCACAAAGAAGGGAGAATATAAATAAAGTATCTATGAACTCTGTGCAGAAATTCAGAAGAGATTAACGTAACGGTCTTTTATGGCCTTAGTCTACAAATCAGAATCTCTCACTGTTAACCTTGTTTTGCTTTTTGCCAACATGCTATGTGAAGTTTACTTTAAGCTGTAAGCATTTTTGAACCTGTCTCTTTCTGTAAAGCTCTGAGCATAGCTACAGCACAAGAGAAACAGTAACCACAGTCTTAAAATCAGTTGTGAGCAGGTTGTAAAGTACAACAAAAGGGGATCATGGCACAATCAAGTCCAAAGCCAAAATAAAGACGCAGAAAGATCAATAGTGCATACTGAAAGGTTTGTGTGTACAGGATCATCAAACACATGGCTGAGAAAAAAGCACAAATCATTTTTTTTTAAATATAAGAAATGTAGTACTTTTTAGAGTCATGGTTATACAGCTACTACCGACCCTTCAAATGCAGTTATTTGAAGTTCAGATGAGTAAACCACAAAGATCTACAGCACTCTATAAAGCCTGACATGTTACAGTCACTTCCTGAACCTGTTCCTTCATTTTACATCTTAGATAGTGCTTATTAAAAAGAAACGGTTACAGGAATTACCTCTTAAAGAAGCTGCAAATCCAACATGGCACCTCTAACAATTATAGCTACTATAAAGCCGGGGTATCTTTTAATATATTTTTAGTAGTACGTCTGACAATTCTATGTGCTGGTGGGTATGAAACTGATGTCTCATAATCCATGAAATGGATGATGCTACATTCACATATAATGCCTCATATTACCAGTATTCTCAAGGGCAAACTGAACGCTCCCATGATATGCACAAAAGCCTTAAATTTATTTCCTCTTCAACTTTCCAGAATAATAATTATTTTCACTCTCTCTCACCTGCTCATGAGAAATATAAACAAAACTTTGCAGGGAATATACATACACTTTATCAGTTTTGGCTGATACTACCTATTCTATTTGGCTTTAGAAATTCTGTAGTCACATACCCAGCCAGGCTGAAAAATGCCTTTTTTTTTTTTTTTTAAGCAGTAGTTTTCAGCTCACTGCTGTGCTTAATGAGCACAGGACTCTAACAGGAATGGGGAGAGAGGAGTGTGGCCACTTGAGGGGCAGCCCCTAGTTAAATTACTCCAAGCTGCCTGTCAAACTGATCTCCCACCCTGTGCTAAAGAAGAATGAAGATACAATGCCAATCTTTAAATGTAATGGTTTTCATAGGTCAGGGAAAGAAAAACAAAAAGACGTGCCCTCAGAAAACTGAACAGTTCGGTGCTATACTTCTTTGTCCAAACTGCAGGATCTGTACAGCCTAAAATGGTCATTTTGAAAACATTGCATCCATTTCTGCTATTGCATCTCCCTGAAGAGGTGACTATCTCTGAGGGAGAGCATGGTCTAGGGGTTACCGTCACCTTGCTGGGTGCCACTTCTGTGAAGAAGTGATAAATTCACATTCCAAGACATGACAGCAGAGACTGATGCCCAGACAAGCTAACAACGTACATGCACATCAAACAGAACATTTTGGTAACTACTCAACTAACTGTTCTTAACAGAGCTGCGTAATAGGAAAAAGGAGATAATTCTTTTGTTGTTTTTAAAATATACTT
Organism: Balaeniceps rex; assembly: GCA_013401315.1. NCBI lineage: Eukaryota > Metazoa > Chordata > Aves > Pelecaniformes > Balaenicipitidae > Balaeniceps > Balaeniceps rex. Next base: position 117,359 of record VYZW01043793.1, read on the forward strand.
CGGTTTCATTTAAAAAAAAAATGCAAGGAAGGAGGTAAAGTTACATGTTTTAACCCATAAACAAGGAAGAAAGGATAGACCATGCACGCAACATTTCTGGCAAGAAAAAGCTACTGTCCTCCACCTCCAACATCTCTGGGCAGCTGGAACAGGCCATGGCAAAGTTTCCGCTTCTTGGCTTACAGAAAATGTTCAGTGTGGTATTTCTAGTAGGAAGTAGTTAAAAACAAGAACCCCACAACTGACTGCTCAGGCCCCTCATGCAAGATACCTTTCAATGCATTTAGTTATTCAATCCATTGTATTCAGCTATAATTGGAATAATTTAATACTACATTCAGTTCCCCTGTAATGCTTGGTCAGCAACAAAACCCACTCATGCTTCTTTTCTGGCTCTGCCAAGCAGTGTTGTGTTCAGACAAAAGAAGAGTTCCCCATGCATGAATACCTTGGTAGTCTATCCTTACAAAAATGAAGTTCCTCGTAATTACTGCTAAATTTTTAAGATATGGGAGATAGCATTTGAAAGAAAAATAATTCTAAGATACTTATCTTTATTGTCTTGAAGACTAAGAGAAGAGCTTCCATCTAATATTTGAACTTAACAAAGAGAAAAAGAAGCAGAACCTTCCCTGTGGTTGAGAAACAGTAAGATAATGATCCTGGATAGGCAGAGAGTGATCACCCACAACAGTCCTTTAATGGGAAGAGGGAAGAAAAGAGACTGCTTTACTAGGTCTCTGCTTCCAGAGGGTTTCTCTCATGCTCAGATGAAAAACATAACAAAACAAAAGCAGCTGCGCCTTGTCTGTAAAAACAGATCATCACTAGTTTATGCTAACTCCACATCATTGTCTTCTGTGATCAGAAAGCACTGATGAGAAAAACAACAGCAAATAAAAAAAATTATAGTTTAAATCTCTTACAAAAATATTTTATGCTACACTCAGAAATATGCTCTATTTCAGAAACGTTACAACTTTGCTTATGAGATTTCATTAGGCTAACATGCTACTTAATTTCTGACTAAGAAAAAGAGAGAGACAACCTTATTGTTTGTGTGGACTACCAGCTTACATATGAAGGTGCTGAATACCATCACTGTCTCTGCAGTAGTTCACTAGATGAAAAAAATGTCTAAAAATGTTTCTGGTTTAATGTTTTGCTAGTAAAAGATCTGTACAAGCTACAAGCAAGCCAAGAATGTGTTTGGTGATTTCTTGGAGTCAGAGAAACAGGGGACTATTCCATTCTTAATTTACTATTTTATAGAAAACAGTACTATCAAAATAATTAAGCAGTCATGCTCTAGATTTAAAGGTACACATTGCATACGTTACATGACTCATACACACAGCAAGACTCTGCTACTCACAGTTTTTTTAATCAACCTTAATATTAGAAGAAATATTAGGGAGTGAACTTCAAAGAACCTATATGCACCAAGTAGCACACAGTGTTGGCAGGAGTATCTTTGCTGCTCTGTGACGTATTTGGTTTGGTGGTTGGCAAAACCATGCAGTAATAGCTTTTCACAGAAAGTTTGTTCTGCTCCTTTTGAGCACATAGTTTTCTACTAGGTAGCATTCAATTTAAAGGAAGCCAAAAGGATTTAAATAAACTCTAACTTATGCAACAGTGAGAGAAATTAAATCCACATACTGTATATAATTTAGGGAAAGAATCAAGTTCTTATTTACTGGATAACATCCAGTCATGATTCCACTTGAGACCACTTCCATTAGAGTTCTAAAATGCAGGCAAACCACCTCTAGGTTACACAATTCACAAACATATGTTTAATACAGAAAAGAAAAGGAATTGAAAAAAAAAAAATCTTACTAAACCACATTAATTTCTAACTCCTATACACCCCAAGTGCCCTAGATGAAGAAAGGCTGGTTCAGCAAAAGCTGTACAGCACACCTGGGTTTAGTTCTGCACATGAATACAGTCAGAATGCCTGAGCCCCAAAAAGGACTTCAGGTCAGCTGGTGAAGAAGAGGATGTTGCCAGATTTCCATGACATGCATCAGAAACAGCTTTTCTCGCCTCCAGTCTGGAGGAGACAGACATGAACACTGCCAGAACAGGCTGCTGTTCTCCATATACTCCAAAGCAGCCACAAGAAGTGGCAGTGGTAAGTGGACAACACTGTCTTCAGTATGTTGCTCAGAACTGCAAAAGTAAAACCTGACCAGGCAGGTGTCCTAGTGCAAGGTGATATGCCACAAGGCTTTTTGTTGGGTAGCCATGTAATGTGTTTTGTTAAAATAAAATTGAATTCTCAAGTGAGAGCACTTTCTAGTCTTTGATATAAGAAATTCAATTTTCAATCATCCTGAAAAAATTCAGTTCTGACAAAGAGAAGCTTTTGTGAAAAGACCTGCGTCTGTGCTAACAGGTGCAGCAAAATTTGGACCTTTTGGTGAAAGGTCATATTTTATCTCTGACATCATCTAGCTGAATACTATGACCAGAGTTTTAAAAAGCAAGCTATGCCTTAAAGCTATTTTCAAACACAGCTACAGGAATGGATTTTCAGAGAATGGATAAATAGCTGTGTCTAAAACTTTACACATCCAACCTGACACATCTAAGTATCACAAGTTGCTTTTGAACCTCTTAGCTTGTAAAGACACAGTAAAATGCAAGTGTCACTTATCAAAGTACTTTAAAACTTTTAATAAATTATTATCCATAAACCAAAATTAATGTCTGCATGAAAAAAATTCAAAATCTGTGCTACCAAACACCTTGCATACTTGACCAAAGTTCTGAACACCACTAATGGTTTCTATAAAACACAGACAGGAACCAAGACTCCACTGTAAGGACAGACGTAGACTTGAGTGCGAGAGGTCCCCCTTGAAACGTAACAACTGCTACAGGGCAGCTACGGGGTGAGGGGCAGGGCACCAGTGTGATCCCTGAATTGTAAAAGTTATGCTTTCAAGACTCTATCAGCATGTGATGGGTTAATTTTCATATCGAGCATTTCACAAAGATCGTAAGCCACATAAAACCACTTTAATGTTTGTGAAAACATTTAAGTCCAAGAGCTAAAATTGTTGTTATAGATAATCAAAAAATACTTCAAAAAAAATCTATACAACATGGTGTGTTCTATTTTCTTAATACTGTTTCAACAATTTCTGCCAAATGCTTCTAAAGAAAACCTCTCTCAATTAAATCAGCGTGAAACAGGAATAACATCAACAAATGCAATAAACTAACACCCCTCTACAGTGTGAGAATGAGGTCCCGAGAATGAATAAAAACTAATCTTCAAAGCAAAAGGTTTGGGGTTTTTTTTTGGGGGGGGGGGACGACAAATTCATTACAGAAGCACAGAAATTATAGAAACAAAGACCTTCTTGCAAGACTTAATACAGAACTGCAACTCTACAGTCATCTTTGATGACCATCAGCCTGTCCATCTATAACTCTGGAGATCCCGTTCCCATCTTCTTTCTTAAAGTTCTTATTTAATTTCCCTTATTGTGGACTGCAGTCAATACCCTTAAACTGGACTGGTTTTGCCACTTAAAGTGGCAACTCCCTAATGTTCTCTGAGTCTAAACTCAGCAAAGCTAATGGTGCTCACACGAGTTGCTCAACTGGAATCTGGAATAGAGAGACATATTTACTCAACAGGGTGTTATGGTTTAACTCGGCAGGCAGCTAAACACCACACAGCCGTTCGCTCACTCTCCCCCCCCCGAGTGACATGGGGAACAGAATCGGAAAAAAAAAAAGTAAAATTCGTGGGCTGAGATAAAGACAGTTGAATAGGACAGAAAAGGAAGGGAAAATAACAATAATAATATACAAAACAAGTGATGCACAACGCAATTGCTCCCCACCCACTGACCAATGCCCAGCCAGTCCCCGAGCAGCGATTGCTGCCCCCCAGGCAACTCCCCCCAGTTTCTATACTGAGCATGACGTCGTATGGTATGGAATAGCCCTTTGGCCAGTTTGGGGCAGCTGTCCTGGCTGTGCCCCCTCCCAGCTTCTTGTGGACCTGGCAGAGCATGGGAAGCTGAAAAAGTCCTTGACTAGTGTAAGCACTACTTAGCAACAACTAAAACATCAGTGTGTTATCCACGTTATTCTCAAACTAAATCCAAAACACAGCACTATGCCAGCTACTAGGAAGAAAATTAACTGTATCCCAGCTGAAACCAGGACACAGGGTGAGCATGATCTCCCAGTAATCTCCTGAGATTACAGAAGGCATTTTCCACTAAGGCTTCTACAGAGAGACTACAGAAACACACTGGTTAAAAACTCTACAAAACAAAGTTAACACATATCTCCAAAAGGAAACTCAATCTAATTTAATTAGAAATTATATCTGACATTACCCCCACGCATTCCCCTACATGAGAAAACACCTAGGAACGCCTATTTTTAAGTAAATGTGTAACTGTAAGCCATGTCAAATTTTAAGTAAATTGTGCAATTGCCACTATGTGCTGGAAGTTAGTTTCCTGAAATACCATCCTGTTTTAACAGCACATTGTAAAATATCTGCTTAATATTTTACAACGGACTGAAACAAGTAAGTAAGTTGATTGTGGTCTGAATTTGCTATTTTGTTTTGTTTTCAATTATAACAACATCAGGAGATCTGGCATTTATCCACTGAAATGTGCCTTTCATCAATAAAACATTCTTCCATCAGTACGACACCTGTAACAATTTAAGTCTCCTCAATATCCTTAAATCCCAGTTAGGCAAAATACATTAACACATAGTGACATTCAGAGCATGAGCACTGGCACTGAAGTTAGGTACTTTTATTAAAATACGAGCACTGGCACTGAAGTTAGGTACTTTTATTAAAATACCTTGCTGAATTGGAAGGCCAGCAACGAATATGCTTTATGATAAATGAAAACAATCTTCTCAAATGCAGTTTATCCTGTTTTCACCAGACCTGTTTCAACTAAAGACAACTGCAGAATTAAAGTCCTCTCTCCTTTTTCTTTTTCTTTTTCGGCCTTACTATTTATAAAATTCTAAGTAGCAGCATTGTATGCACGGCCATACACAAAGAACCTCATCAAAAAGGCTGTCTTATGTGGGTATTCCTCTGAAAGCTTAACTTTTGCCATTTTAGAAGTTTATATTAATGACTGCATTCCTTTACCAAGCACTAGTGGTTTTTTTTTTCAGTTAAAAGCACACATTTTTCCTTTTTGGTTTTGAAAATGGAGAAAGCTACTTTATTTACAAATGTCTGATTTTGGTTTGTGTCTAAAAATACTGGCTTAAATGTTAGTATTTGTTTTCATTCTGCAATTTATTTTCATTTCTTCACATTTGTCTTTTTAATTAACCACGGTCTAATGCATTAAATAGAACACATTTCTGAGGATTGGAACTGTGAACTTTATGGGGTTGTTATTCTTTTGTTTTTATACTGCTATACAATAATAAATAATTACTAGTGCCATAAAGTTTAAGATCAATCCCAAAATCAGATTCTGGGTCTCCTTTCGTTAAATAATTTAGGATGTACCAAGTCTGACATTATGATAAAGTACTGAAGAGAATGTTAGAAATCACATGTAAATGCCCAAGAAAAACATGCAGGCTTTCAGGAGTGTTCAGGAGAATAAATTTACAGTGAAATTTGGACGGAATTAGCGTCCATGTTGGCTACTAACTGCAATTAAAATGTACTTTGGCATTATACTGATTTAGGATACCTTTCTACCATTGTGAAGTTTTAATGTAAATTTATGCTATAAGTATACATTACTGATGCCTTTATTTCTGCCTAGAGGTAAACAAAACATGGGTTAACATGAGAGAAATCTTACATGTGACATAGAAACGACAATAAAGGCCCATACTAAACACAGCGATTACCCATTTGGATAAAGCATCATAACACCACAAATAATACTCACTGTTTTTACCCACGTTATTTTTTATTTCTTATAATTTCTTTCTGTTTTCTTAAAGTAAAAAATACTTGTTCATATAAACTTAACATGGCCCTTGCACTACATGTCCCAACTGTCACAGGTCCCTTAGAAACAATACATTATAATCTTTGCAGTGCTAATTCACCAGGACACTGGTGCAGAGTATGCTTACAGCTCCTCGAGGCTCAAAAAGGGCATTCACAGGCATACAAAACCAGGGCATGATGCCTGACTCCCTGACACGATAGCTAAACAATGGTCATTTTATGCCGTTTCTCTACATCAAAGACATCTGCAGTTCCATTGGGTCTATTTTGCTGTCTTGTGTGGACCATAGCTCTGTACTACCGGTAAATTTGTTATAGCAAACAGATAAGAGTACATAAAAACCAGATTTTTGCCTTTCCACAGTGCAATATTCTATTGCACTATAACACACAGTAGCCAAATGAACCCTCTGTGGTTATTACCCACCTAATGTTGTAAAAATATTACTATGACATTTCGTCTGGTCGACCATCTTAAAGGTTAATTCTGTTTCCTATTTGAGATTTTCCTCTAGGTGAGCCATTCCGTGCAGTTTCTATTTACTGATTCCAAACAACCCCCAAACTGTTTCATTGCTCACTCTCACTGTTAAGAACATATTGACTGGCTGCCTGCTCTGCTGTTTAATTCATTTATGCTGAGAGTCAGGCATGAAGACAGAATTTTAAATGTGACATTTGCAGGCTGTTGGGTCATTTGAAGCTCTGACAACACCAGGGAGTTCCTGACATACAAACTGGTCCTGATTTCCAATCTTCCATGCTCTGAACACATCAGAGAGTCATCCTGGAGGTGCAGATTTCAGCCAAAAGTTTTAAAATCCCTTGTGTTTACATCTCGCAGAAAAGACCTGTACACTTTAAAGTTTTAAAATAAACCTTATGTTTCCTTTAAGGTAAAACCAGCACTGCCTGCAGCATGCAACTCAACTGCTTAAAAACACTGATTGACAAAGGTATTTGAAAAGATCTACAGTAATAATTAATACTAATAGGATTTTGTAAGCAACTTTGACATTTAGTGGACTTTTTACTTGTTCCTGTTGACCCTGAAGCATCCAAAACCAGCTCAGTCTGAAACCACAGCTTTATCTCACATTGTCTATCTGGCTATTGCTACCCTGACCAACATCAAGTCCCAGTTTTCAGGTTGGAAGTTTTCCTTGTATCAAGGCAGTGAATGGTCTGTACCATTTTGACTCCCATCATGAACTGTCATTATCTTCCCCAACTTTCAGGTCAATTTTTCAGAGTATACCTGAGTACCTGAAAGATTCCATACTGCCAAGGTACCATTTGGAAAACAGTAATCTGACCTATTCAGTCGCGACTTAGGAAAACTACAGTTACTTGTCCCTGAAGCAGGACTCACATCTACAAAGTTAAAATAATTTATTTTTTGGAGAAAATTCCAAATGACTGCAACAGAGTAGGTCTTTTTGCTTTCTTTAAAGCATCACCAAGAAGGGAGATGCTAAGTCTCATACTCTTGCTTTACAGTATATCACAAGTTCTATGTATGTTATTTGGCCATGAGCATTTCCACAAGATAGGCAGAGCCCACTGTGGCTAACAGCAAAGAATGAGAAGACATGTGAATGCAGGCTGGGCACCTAATCTACCAGCAGGACGGATTGAGAATCAGACCTTGAACTTTGAGAAAAGAGCAAAAATGGAGTATAGAATCTTCTGCACAGAAAAGATCTCCTTGCCATAAATTGGAAAAGGGCGAGGGAGGAGGACATGCTATAATAAAAACTGTAGCCTGCTATTCAATCCCAGCTCAGATGTCCACATGTGCTGGTTTTGGCTGGGGTAGAGTTAATTTTCTTCACAGTAGCTAGTATGGGGCTATGTTTTGGATTTGTGCTGGAAACAGTGTTGATAATACAGGGATCCATTTTAGCCACTCTGAGCAGTGCTTACACAGAGTCAAGGCCTTTTCTGCTTCTCACCCCACTCCACCAGCGAGTGGGCTGGGGGTGGGCAAGAAGTTGGGAGGGGACACGGCTGGGACAGCTGACCCCAACTGACCCAAGGGATATTGCATAGCATGTGACATCGTGCTCAGCATATAAAGCTGGGGGAAGAAGAACGAAGGAGAGCACGTTCGGAGCGATGGCGTTTGTCTTCCCAAGTAACCATTATGCGTGATGGAGCCCTGCTTTCCTGGAGATGGCTGAACACCTGCCTGCCGATGGGAAGTAGGGAATGAATTCCTTGTTTTGCTTTGCTTGTGTGCATGGCTTTTGCTTTACTTATTAGACTCTCTTTATCTCAACCCACGAGTTTTCTCACTTTTACCCTTCCGATTCTCTCCCCCATCCCACCAGAGGGGAGTGAGCGAGTGGCTGTGTGGGGCTTAGTTGCTGGCTGGGGTTAAACCACAACATCACATTATCCCTCATTTGTTTACCTAAATCAATAGAAGAGTATTGATTTTAAATAAAGACACAGTTAGAAGGCACAATCTAGGCAAAAATCTCAATCTGTTTTTTTTTTTTTAATTGCGCAAAACAAAAAGCAAACAAAAATAGAAAGAGTGCTAATTCAGAACTGTATTAGGAGAAGAGATTGTTTTCCCTACTCAACTCGTCATGACAATTATTGCACAATAATGATTCTATACTTTGGCTGCTTTTTCAGAAAGGGGAATATGATTTAGGCCACGATGCAAATTCGAAGAAATTAATGGATTTTTTTTTTCTTTTATATCAGTAGACACAGCAATTTTAACAGCAACCTCTGAAGTGTCAACTGTGTCATACAGCAAGCATCTTTTCATTGCCATGTTCAGAATAAGACTTTATAATTTAATAGTTGTCATCTGAACAAGAGTATGTTGTTTTTACATACTTCCAGCATGAGGACATTGATTCTGTATGACCTAGAAAAGCAGATTTTATTACAGATATTGCTTATTCTCAAAGAAAACCCTTAACATAGAAAGACATACCTGGTGTATTATCTGAGCTACAGGAAGTTGTTCAGCATATTTTAGTGGTTCTGTTGCCAACTCATCCTTTGGAAGCCTGGGAAGAAAAGAAGTTAACATTTATCAAAGTTAGTACAGGGTTTACCAAGTCAATTTACTGAAATTTAAGAGTTTCAGGTACATTACTTTTAATGTGGTATCTGGGAGATTATTTTGCTTAAGATGAAGAAAAAGTGTACGTTAAGACCTTAATTGAATATACTTCTTACAAAGTTGAGTGAAAGAATGAATTTACAGTAAACAGAAATGTATGCAACATTGTGAATTTTTTCCCTGACCAAAACATAAACCACAAATTTAGCAGCAGAAACCTAAGAAAACCTTTGAATTTCGTTTTAGACAAACGAAGTGCTGGTGAAAGCTGGACTGAAATCCTCACAGGAAAAAAGTCTTATGGATTTATAAACCAGATTCAGCACTGTTAACAATACAAGCTTCTTCACTCAATCCTGCCAACATAATTCAAATATGACCATCTCAAAAGGCAGGAGGGATTATTCACCGTTTCCCATTTTTGCTGCAAGTGCACATCAGGCTTCAGCTGTGGTAGGAGTTCAACACCAGAAACATTTGTGCATTTGCCAGCACAGTAGTGTGTACTACTGGTTTCAACTAAGCCAAAGAACCAGCGTGAACAGAAAGAATAGAATACTTCACAAAGAAAATGCATCCTATCCCTTTAAACTTCAAATAAACTGTAGTTGCAACTGAAAATTCAGAATCCATAAGCAGTCTCTTAAAAGAATATTCTAAGTGATAGTAAATTAATATGAAAGCATGTTTTAAACCCTTCAACCATACTGCTTTCTTCTACTGGAACTGCACAGCACGTGCTACATTTTCAAAGTATCATTCAAGGTTTTCATCAGTCATTCCTCAATCTTTCTGAAGAGTTCTGAATATAGGAATTTGAGTAATACAACAAGAAATGAAGGGGAAAAAAAGATCCCTACAAAAACAAGGCCTTTCTATAAAATTAAAGCAGAGTTACTTTCGGACAAAAACTGTGGCCAAGACATTATTTTCCAGGTTCAAATTGCTACCTTATACCCATTCTAGTAAAAAGTGATGCATGCTTGCTGGGTTAATTTACCTGAGGACTGGCTGCCAGGTAAGAGCCAGAAACTACAGACTTAGACTCTGCACTGGGAATCAACAGGCTGTGGTAAAAGAGAGGACAATAAATGCACATCTCTTCCCTTTTCCATTTCTGAATTTATGTTGTGGTTTGGAATGCTTTTAAGCTCCAAATAAGAGCCTGAATACCCAGAAATCTGTAATGAACAGAGTATGAGGAAGTATGAAAGTCTTACTGTTTAAGAAATTTAAAAGCAGAGAATGAAAGAAACATGGCAATATTTCAAAGATCATGGTGACAGCCTGTCTAGAACTGCTTAATGTGCTTAAGAAAAATTAAGTAAGCAAACTCTGAACTACTGAAGCTGGGTCTACTGAAACAGCTCATTTACTCAGAGGTTTTGGACTATTACGGCAATGATGAGTTTGTACTCACAACGTGAAATACGCTGCTGTTGCAGTCCAACACAACCATCAGGGCTCAGAGTGGGCTCCACAACTCCACTGTGGTGCGCAGAAGGAACCTTTCCACTCATTTCCTTTCTACTTTCTATCATTTGCAGAGTCGTGACTGGCAAACATACCACTGTCTATTTTGCTACCCACAGTCAATGTGAATTTCAGATGACTTCTGTTCTACTTGGGAGCCTGTTAGCTGACACAACACCTTGATTTATGGATACCAGCTACATAAACCCATTTCTTAGCCATCATTCTAGATATGAAACCACTGTACACAGAACAAAATATTCATCAATATCTTGAACACTTCTCTCTACAGCCATTGCAAAAGGGGCACTTTTGCAGCCTTTGCAGGGACACTGGAAATATGGAAAAAAACCCTCAGTAGCTCAAATCCCAAAATTAAATACTTGAAGCTGCAAGTAACACCTACAATTACTATAAACTGAATGTTAGCAGGAAAAAAAAAAAAAGGCTTGTCTGTTCTATCAAGGACTTTGTACATTTGGCAATGTTTTCTGTCTAGACAGAGACAGCATTCCCTTGCATAGTCAAATACCCTCCTTGTCAACTGCAGAAAAAAAAAAAAAAAAAACCTTTTTTCAAATGTCAAAGNCCCTCCGTGTCAACAGAAAAAAAAAAAAAAAAAAGACCTTTCTTCAAATGTCAAAGGATTAAAAAAAGATAGAGAAGAATTATCAAGATACTTTTGAGCCTTAGGAAGCTTTACTAAAAAAATAGGGAGGGGAGAACAGTATAAACATGTATTTTAAAGTAATTAGATTTAAATTGAAATTAGGCTGACAAGAGCCTTTCAACATCAAGAAAGACTTTTTTTTTTTCTGATTTACTTTCCAAAAAAGAAAGTCAATTTAACTACACTACATTTTATACATATATATAAACATATATATAAATTATAAGATATAGATTAGATAGGTGCATGTTATACTATATATACATACACACGTCTACATATATGTACCCACACTATAATATGTATAAATGCATGTACACAGGTATTTCAGAAGAAAAGTTCAGAACTGTTCTCTCAAAATTTTTGCTTAAATGCCATGAACTTCTCCCATGAACATGAGTACGTACTCAGTGAGGTACTAGCTGTCAAATCTACGAAAGAGAGTTTTGATTCTTCTCTCCTGCACATAAGCCTCCTCAACTGAATGAGCATGTATCTCAATCTTTTATATTAAACTGCATAAATTAAAGCATGGAAGCTCAAAACTCTTGATAAAAAAGCTATACGAAATATTGCCCAACTATACCCTCTACCTGGAGCAAGTCATTAACTTGAGCTAGCAGGTACGATAAAGCAGTGTATCAATACACTTTAGGCATTTGAGGCTACTAAATAAAGAGCAAGAATAAGTCACAGTAAATGATCTTTGCAAATTTGACAATAATAGTGTAGTCTTCATTATTATGATACTGCAGTGCCATCATCTAAAGCCACTGCATGGCATTTCCTCAAGTGAAAGAACATACCACCTCCTCCTAGTACCACATGCTCAGATCCGTCGAACAAAAATTAACTGTGAGAAGGATATGCAGATTATTGAGCCAACTTAAAACATCACCAAGTTCTTACTGACCATGACTGTTTTTTTTTTTCCTAAATTCATAAGCATATATATGGTTTCACAAAGGTTTTCCTGAACACTTTGTTCCCAGCTCTTTTCTCTTCTTTGATCAACTATCAGAATATTTCAACACTTATTCTTCTAGGGTTATTCTCATCCACTTCTACTCATGGTTCTGACCAAGAGTCAGATCTGAACTGTAATTATATTCACTATTCATAGCTATTTACACATTGGAAAACTAAAAGCATCTAATACTAGTGACATTCTTTTTAGCTAAAAAAGGGAATTACCCCTAGAAGTTATGTTG